>JANHZU010004759.1:87522-101608 GCA_032468055.1 Acrochordus granulatus
CGAACAGAGGAAGATCGATTTATTGAAAGGAGCGGAGAGCTTGACGGAGACGGAGCCGAAACCGCAGAGATGCATCCAGATTGATCGCTTTCCCTCCTACCTCCCGTTTTTATGGCTTTGCCCCCCAGGGAAGGTTTTACGCAAGAGCCTTGAACAACACTGGGTAGTTTATCCACCCCCATCGTGCGCCCATTTTAAATTACATAAATTACCGTTGTTGAGAGTCGGGCAGCATACAAGATTAATTCATGATTATTGGCAATCCTCGCTACGTGGCCACAGTTGGGATTGGCAGCTCTGCTAATAAGCGATGCAATTGTTGAATGGAAAATCAAATAATGGGCTGACTACCTCACTTCTCCTTCAGTCATTAAGTGAAGCATCACATGATCACGATTTGAAATTTTATTTCTGCCTTCGCAGAAAGACGAGGCTTGCTCGTCACAAGCCCTTGCAAAGTACTCAAATGCCTATCATGGGACTCTGTGATGGTCAAAATGTAAAGATTTGTCGCAAAGCTTTTTTTTTTTAACGCTGTCGTAACTCTGGATGGTCGCTAAGCCTGCTAAACAAGACAGCAAGTAAGTGAGGTCTTCTGGCTTTCCTTAGTCAGGTGCCTTTCAGGTACGCTGTGCGGCCAGCCCATCTGAAGCGCAACAGTTTGAGGCAGGCCGGGAGATACCGATCGTGACCGTATTCCTTATTCTTTCTTTTTTTGTGCAGCAAAAGGGGTTTTGTGCAGCAAAAGCAGAATGGAGAGTTATTTGGGCATTCTCATTCAGCCAATGAGAGTTATTTGGGCAGAACTGGAAGAGCCCTACATTTTGTCGTAAAATCGGAAGCGGCAGGGAAAGGGGAGGGGATCAAAAAGTCAAGGCGGCAGGTGTGACTGTATAACTAATGCCTGCACATGCTCACTCAATGTGCAATACCTGTCTGTCAACAAAGGAGGGCAAGGTTTTGGTCATGGCCTCCAACTTGACTTTGCTGATTCCCCTCTGTGGATACCCCACCTAAACAGCCTATGAATATGCTCCTAAAGAAATGAATATGCTCAGGAACCAGAGAAGGCTGTCGCGAGAGCAGAAGTGGTCAATTTGTGGAGAAGAGAAATGGAACCAGCAACCCAGAAGACAGCATGGCTGCTTAGCTGGCACTTTAAACTGGAACACATAGTGCTAAGAAATTTCGTGTAGGTCATGTTTGCAAGGTTGTGTAACCATTTTTCTCTGTGATGCTATCCTGGCAATGAAATCAACTGGTGTGTTTATTTGCAATATATTCACATTGTGTTGAGTAATCCTCCCTTTTAAATAAGTATGCAAAGGATAGCTATTATCAACATGCACAATTTACTTTGAGAATGATATTCAATATCCTGCTATGTTTTGCCAAGCAAATAGGTATTTTGAACAGGCTTCACAACAATTTCCATTTTTTGACAAGCAGTGGACATATTGTACTTTACAACTCGTTGTCGCTCCTCCCCAGCCATCACCGTCTCTACCACTTTCTTTAAGAAACAGTTGCTTAGGGAGATGTTATCTGTATATGAGCTAAGGATAACATTATTTTGCTGTCCTTGCAAAAGCAGCAAATGCTGAAGATAAGGGTTCTGTGGTCCCATGGGATATTTTTTTTCTTTCAAAAATGTATCTGATTACTCAGATAGAATCTTCACTAACCTTGTTTAGTGCTGGTAAGACCACAAGAGATGAGGAGAGGTCCCGCTCTGATTTGACAGATTTTGCACAGTAAGTTTCCAACAGATTCAGGTCACAACTCCGGAAACAGCACTCTTCCACTATGCCACGATTAAGTCGTCCTCTGTTTCTACCCACAGGCCTACCTGTTGTCACAAAACAATCATTTGAAAGTTAAAAACAAATGATGCCACAATTTTGAAGTATTTTAAGACAGAAGATGGAGACAGTGGCTGCTGGAAGGGATGTATTCTCGGCTGTTTGTTCTTTCACACAACCTACAACAGTCTCACCAGCTGTGAAGAAACAAAGTTACTGTACTTTATTACCGCACAGTACTTTTTCTCTGACCCTATTGTCTTGGTCTGGTCAGTCTTCAGGCCACTGTTCTATGAATTGCACATGGAACAAAAAAATTCCATTTAAATTCCTTCAAATATGTCAGTCCAGAAAGATCTCAACTCAGAACTGTAGTTTGAGGATGGGGTTTTAAGAAATTTAAAGCTTAACTAAGCTTTATTAATTTAAAAGCAAGTTTATTTAAAAGTGAGTAAGCAAAATAAGACTTGGGGTACATCATCCAGGGGCAAATACATGAAATGCCAATCTGCTTCCTGTTAGTGAGAGCTCCACTTTTTAACGATGAAAATAAACCCCTATTTCCTTTACTCATGTGTGATTTTCTCTTGCCAAGTTACTCCCCAAGTATATGACATGCTATTTTGTTAGCAATTGGACAGCCTTCACTGTCCACTTCAGTACAGCTGGCAATCTGATGTGTGCTCTTTTCTAAAAAATAAAAAAGCATGTTCTAAATTATATGCTACTCCTTGAAAGAAATTGCAGTTCTATTTAAAAACAGGAACGAATGCTCAACCGAGGGCTGTGTTTGTTCCAGAATGCTGATAGATGCCTTTTGCAGGCAAACTACAAGATTCTGTTGCTAAAAAAGATAAACTGACAAGGGAATTCCATGATGGACCACCATTATTTAATATTATTGACGTAATATATGTCACTTCAAGTATATAAAGCACTAGCTGGCCATCTTCACGGTGAACCACTGTAATCATCCTCATACTGGAGACAGTAACATCTTAACCAGGATCTTCTGGTTCACTCCTTATATGCACTATACTACTTTGCTGTCTTCAGAATTTCCACAAGCATTACTTTTTGATAGTTCCTGCTGCATGATTATCACTATTTTTCCTTTGAAGAGATGTCATGGACCTCCTTATAAACCCCTAGGGCTTTGGTTAGATTAGCCCCCTAATTAGATATTGCTGAGAGTCAGATCTGATAAGTCTCATGTTTATTTATCAGGCATAGTGTCCTGGTGCCCTGACATGCCATCTCCTGAGCATCAACTCAAGTGAAGGGTTAAGGACCATGTTCATCAACAAAGACAGACACAGCAAAAGGCAAGACACGTGGCTGCTGTGACTTGACAGTGACAGAGTTCCTTTCCTAAATTTAGCTCTTCTTTGTCTTAGTTCCTCTTCTCAATTTAGTTTTGCTTCTTTCTTTCTTTCAACAGAAATTGCAAGGAGGCTAAATATTGGTGATTAAATCTGGGGCCAAAGTTCAGATGTACTTGAGCATCCTGTAGAGAAAATGCCATGTATGAGAGATAAAAGGGAATCTTTTTATGTGCTGCCATACTTCTGAATAACACAAAAATATTTCACAGTTTGTGCCTCCTTCATACACACTCTCTTGAGTACCACTTTCATCAGATCAATCAAGCACCAAATCAAGCGTAAGAATACTTTGGGTGTACACAATCCTCTCTTCTCCAGACAAAGGAATGTGGGCATCAACAAGAGGGCCTTTGTCAAATGGCTGGGCAGCAGCATCCATTGTTCCAAACCCCTCCCCGCAAATAGCTTCTCTTCCACCACCACCCACCCCCTTATTTTTCCTAGTATTATTCTGAGGGATGCAGAGAAAAGAGACAGAAAGGAGAGAATGTGCTTTGTCAGCGTAAGTGGCTGGAAAGAGCTACGTTCTTATCAGCTGTTAGAGAGGAAGAAACGGGAGCCCTTGTTTACAGAAGTCAGATGCCTGGACTCCCGCTCAGCTCTCCCCCCACCCGCCCTCATCTCTTCCTGATTCACACAGAGATTCAACCTTCACTCACCTATGAGGGGCTGGGTTTTTGCTCTGATTCAAACCCCCCCAAGAGCTGGAATCAGATCTTCCAAATATTGGCCACTAGGTCACATGCCTACCTTTACACATTCCCATCTCGTGTCCTTCTTCTAGAAGAACACCTATCATTATTACTAGATCTCTCTTAGTACCACCTTTCTCTTCCTCCTCCTCCTCTTCCTCAGCCAAAAATAGTTAGAACACACATTCACTGGACATGTTGCTGATTAACTGCTTCCTAAGCAGGAGTATTTTTAGTTCAACATCTCTTCTTCAGAACTGCTGCCAGGCTTCCCCACCCCCAGTGAAGAAGAAAATAAAGCATCTGAAAGCTAAGGCTGACGGTCTGACTTCAATAGGGTGATGATGAATTGCCCCAGCTGGGGTCCTGACCTTTGGTGGTTTTGGACAGAGCTATAGATTAAAGAGACTAAGAAGCAACTTCCCTTTAAAAGTGTTTTCAGACGAGGATTTAGACCACCTACAACATGGAAGCAGGAGCAGGACATCTCTAGCTGCCAGACACAACATGACAGGACAACGAATTGGAAAGTTTGCGGAACAATTTTCCCCAATTTGATCCCATCCAGAAGTTTTGGAATTATACTTCCCTGGACTCCCAGCCAATGTGAGACATACTCACATTGGTTGAGAATTCTGGGAACATGCCTGGAAGCAATACCTAGTTGGAAAAGGGCAACATAGTAGATACAGATGTAAAATGGCTCTATTCTAACTTCTATTGGGCAAAAAGTTAAGAATTCTGCTCCCTCAATCAAATAAGCATATATTTCTCTGAAGAAAAATCAACACACACAGGTATCGTAAAAAAAGCACATGCACATGCCTCTGGTACCAACCAGAGTCACATTTTGTGAGATGGGTGACCATATAAATATAATTAATGAATGCAAGAAAATATAAAAAGCAGAATGAGTGGCATTTTAAAAGGTATTTCAGCATTTTATGCTAACAGTTAAAGTATAATGTCACCATATATTGCAACCGTGTATTAAATTGTCTAGATTTTGTAATAAATCCACCAGAATATTGCACTAGAATAAAATTTAAAAAGATTTTTAAGGATTTACACAACTCAAGTAATGGATTCTTCTTTTCTGAACAAGGAAAACTAATGCTGTTATATCTTTTTTCTCTAAACTATCCGAAATCTTTGGGGCATAGTGACCAGAACTTTATTTTTGTGAAAATCTAAATCCTCTGAAAGGCAGAAGTTCCAATTTAGGTTAGTTCCCATTCCTCAGAGCATTAATTTAGATACAAATGAAGTTAAATTAGACCCGATAAGGAAGATTTTGTTTCATAGTATGTTTTTCCTGATAATATCACTGTGGATGATTTCTTATTTATTCATATTATTTAATTAAGTAGTTGTCAATAGTATTATTAGCAAGATCTGGGACAGAATTTTACTGCAATCTTATTCATGTCTACCTTAGAACATGTCTGAATGAAGTTAATGGTTCTGATTGCCCAGTAAGTAGGTAAAGGATTGAAGCCCTAAGTGTGTCTACTTAATTATGAATGTAGAAAATCAAAAATTCTCTAAGAGGAATATAGGACTACTTGTGTTTTTGGCTGTATGATGTAGATGGTAGAATTTTGGTTGTATGATGCAGATGTAGAATTTGAACCAAGCAATCTCATATTATTTTCAGATACAGAAGAAGCTTTAGACTATAGTTGTACAGTACACCTCACCCATGTTACAGAACTTTTAATTTAGAGATTTCTTATCACATTAATAGGAACTAGAGTTAAATCAATCTGGATGACTGTGTGTTATTTTTATTTCAGCCTCAGCCACCCTCTAGATACAAAAAAGCAGGCATAGCCTCCTCAAAAGATGCTTCATATGTAACTTTCCAAACCATTATTTATTATTATAGATGGATACTGGTACTTTTTCAAAGTGAGTTCAACTCACTTTTTTTCTATACTTACTGAAATAAAAGCCCCGGTCCCCACAGACAAATTGTAGTGTGTCCACCAGCTCTCCACCACAAAGGGTTTCAGCAGGACTATATGCAGAGACCGAATTCACTGTATATGCCAGAAAAGTGAGTATAAGCAGTAGTATCCGCCGGGAGATGCACATATTCTGCACCTGAAAGAGAAAGATCCATCAGGTTAAAAACTTCCTACAAGTGACTTGTAAATTAGTAGGTGATGAAGCAGGTGATGAAGATTAGGGATGAAGAAAGCGAAAGTATAAACCTCTGGTTCTTCATTGACCCCAAAGCCATGAGCTGAAGTGTGTATAAAGATGTTTCTCTGCCATTGACAAAAAATACTATCAGCAATTCTGTTGTGATGAAAGTTTAGTTTCAAAACCTAATTACAATCATTCAAAGCAACACATTTTATTAAAACATATAAACTGGCAAATATAATTTTAGAAAAGCCCTTCCACATGTGAAAGAATAAAGAAAAGTTCCTCTGCATTTGATAAAAATGTTACATCACGATACAAAATGAGAACTGGTGAATCTATTAATTGGAGAGATGTTGTAGCCTTATATCTAGACAGTTATTCTGAACAGTTTTAAATCAGACTAACATTAATGTTTTAAAAGAAAACATATCAGTTCTCTGGAAAGACTAACTGCTATAATCATCAGACCTGCATCAAGCAGATGGGATGACCTTTCATTGAGTTGGAAGAAATCTCATAGTGATCTAGTTCAATCTGTCCCTGGCTTGGTCCCAGGCTTTCTAATGTCACCCTAGGTAGAGTTTAAGGCCAGTTTTCAATCCATTAATCCATTCTACCTATCCTGGATTACTAACTTTCCAGTAACTTATAGGATGTTCAGTCTCTAGTGCAATGTTTCTCAGCCTTGATAACTATAAGATGTATGGACTTCAACTCCTAGAATTCCCCAGCAAACATGCTGGTTGGGGAATTCTGGGAGGTGAAGTCCACACATCTTAAAGTTGCCAAAGTTGAGAAACACTGTTCTAGTGGGAAAAGCAACCTGACTTTCTAAGGTACTTAAAGAGTCCCACAGTATTCAGAAGTGGGAGGATGGGAAGAATGCTTGCTATACTAGGCAAAGAAAGTGCAGCAACGGTCCAAATATATTTTAGTTTCTAAATCATTCAGTTTGGATTTACACCAAGCACTATTTCAGAATGTTCAGCTTAAATGTTTTTCTTGTGTATCTAGTCTTATATTCTGAAATGAAACAAAAGGGAAGGGGATAGAGCCACTCCTATTTACCATCAACTCAAGTGACAACCTTCTTGCTTGTTTTAGTAGTTAACAGTTCAGCTAGATTAGTTCAGTTAAAAATGATTAACTCCTTGCATTATTAGAATGTTTTGGCCATGTGAACAACTGAATAGTGAACTGGTCTAAACACTGTTATAAGAAAAACAAAGAAACACTGTTTAAAGCTGATTAAATCTATAAACAAATTGATTCAGTTGTAAAACAAAATAAATTATAATTTATATAAGTCTGGAAAGTATACAATTTGCAGAATTTCCAGGTTTTTAGGAGGGCAGCAAGCTGTAGAGAGATGATATAGATATATTGGTGATGCTTTCCCATATTACAATAGAACTGAACTACTAATTTTCCCTTTCTAAGATAAACTCCTAAAAATAAAGCTAATATTAATTAGTATAGTTTGAAGTTACAACATTGGTATTTTAATTTTTCCATTGGCTTACAGCCAAATATACAATATGGCTGGAAAGTCGCAATCTGCCTGTCTTGTTTTTCTAAGATGTTTATTGCAACTGGTAAAGTGGAGGATGGTTTGAGTTATAATTATAGTAGAATAAAGAAAAAGAAAGGAGAGAAAAAGCAAACTTCTTTCTCTCCCTTTGAAACATTTATCTGATTAAGCCCCTTTTCCAAATTTGCTTCATAGAGCAAAATAAAATGATATAATAAATACATCCATCTCCATTTGCTTTTTCAAGGGCTAATGGTGGCATGTTGGCAGCCCAATCCTGTATGATCATCAAAGTGAAATGCTAATAGATATAGAATTTCCAAGTACAGCCTTGTATTTTCTGATTCATCCAGCAAACAGACTCCAAGCCTATTAGATATTTCCAAAGATTCCAGATGCTCCTTAGCAGTCTCACAAGTTGTAAAATGTCATAAAATTATTGCTGAGCTATCTTTGCATTTGTATTTGATCACAGAAGCACATAAATATTTAGGCTTCTAAACATGCCATGTGTGCTGGTGAAGTTTATGGTCAACCAGGAAGCCCAGCCCCTATTAACTTTTGCCTCCTGGGCAATAACCACCTTGTCATCGACCCTGTCACTGTCAATTTCTCATAAAAGATTGCTTAATTTGTATGTTTGACAAAATCTATGTGTGTGATTATGTGTACACACACACTTGCTTTTCCAGGAGGACTCAGATCTTGGAAATCTATCTGTGTCCAAGGCTGACAGTTACTGGCCACCTTGAGATCTATTTCTTCATCTTTCCAAAAACACTTTTCTCACCTACCTAAAAGGTCATTCAGACAGGAGGTAATGTGGCAAATAAACAACTGCTATTCTGCCAATAATGTACAGATAGAGCACCCCATTACGGTAGAATGTTGGCACTGCTATAAAAAATAATCACACAGACTTTTTCTGTCTTGTGAAATGGAAGCAATCAATGAGGAAAGGGATGTCTCCAAATTAAAGCACTACCACTACTACAGTCCTCACAACCCATTCTATTTTTCTTGAGCTCCTTCTCTTTGAAGATGAAACCTATGGTATTTTTACAAAGCCATCCAGACAGTACAGCCACAGCTAATTCCAACCCACAGTAATTACCTACCTAAATTTTGATCAAGAGTTACAGAGTTTTAGAAGTGGACACTATTGTCAGCAATGGGGATTAGATATTCTTCCAATTCTATGCTAGGGAAAGCATCCATTTGCTTTCTCATCCACCCCCATTTTTTTCTTTTTAAAAATGCTGATCTTAGTTAACACATATCAATCTTATTTTTCTATTTGATACAATAAAATATTTATTAAAATGAACTTATTTTTAGAATGGCTGTTCCTTTCAAACAATGTGTGATACTAAGTTGCTTCCCCTTATGAAAGAATAATGTAAAAATATTTCAATTTAAATTTATTACAAGTAAAATAAGTATTCTGGACATCCAACATCCAATGGATGCCTCTGTAACCCAATGCACACTTTACTTTTGATTCTGTGAGCTTTCCTCCCACTTAAAAACGCTGCTCTTTATCTTGGGTTTACCTCCTCCCAATTATCATCAGAGGTCAATGTAATAAGGAAACAAGGCCAAAAAAGGAGAGCTTTTCAAGTGCCTAGTGCTGAATTCCTGCTATTTCCCTCCCCCGGATGAATCTTCTGCAAACAACTAACCAATCTGGCACCTTTATTCTACTGAAGTTAAGACAATGGAGCAGTAGAGATAACTGAGATTTAGTAGGAGATTAAGCAGTCAGTGCTGCCAAGGTAGTCAGCTCACAGTATACCACAGAAGTGAAAGACAGTTTTTCTTAATGTGGCATCCTTCAAATATTTTGCTGAGGAAGTTGTTACATGCTTCCATCAGGATATTGATTGAGGAAGTCAAATCCAAGAGCACATTTTACTTGTGCGCTTCTGGCACTTTAGAGAACTAAGGAGTTACTTCAAGATAGAACTAAACCTAGACAGAAAATCAAAACCAGCATCACAGATAGGGCTGCTGTTTAGGAAATGGAAAAACAGATTCCTTTACCCCAGAACCTCAGAAAACAAATGCATAACCTTTGGGAATTTCTCTCTTTCTCTAGGCAAGTCAGTGATTTGGAATATCAAGTGGTCTGTATATGGTCTACAAATGATGCCTTCATATTAAGTATGCATGCATCTAAGCCACTTTATTAATAGAAAAGGTACATGGAGGAAGGTTTGTTTGGCCTGTGAGAATATTGATTTGCAACATACATTTTAAATTTTTGAGGTTTAAGCAGTTACCAAAGACTGATATACATAGATATGAACATCTTCAGTGACCTCCAAATCTCCACAATAATATTTAATTTTTGCATATTTGAAAAGCAAGCACATGCAAGTTCTTCTAGGTCATGGCTCATAAAAGTGTGCCAATTGTGACAATTCTCATAAACAGAGAAATGTTAAAAGCAGAGGATGAATCAGTGGGAAGATACTTACTCCATATATATTCATCCAGCTAATATTTGAAGGGAATCTCCTGAAAAGAGTTTCCAAACACTACTGGGAATAAAATAATAGAGAAGAATGAATTCTATGTGACAGAGGATGGATGAAATATTCTGAAAGTCTGCCTATCTTTTACCCTGAACTTTATGCTGTTCCCCCCAGTTAGCTTATTACAGAAGTACTGGCTAAGAATTCACAACACATTATCTTCTGCCATCTCATACAGAATATATACATGGATCAGGCAGCAACATGTTTTAGTGGTATGGTGTGCTCCAGTTCCAATTTTTTCATCCATACTATTTAATTTCCCTCACCTAAAGTCTTGTCTTCTCACCTCCCCACAATCCCAGAAATTCAACCATCAACCAGTATTTTCTGACATCTATATTCTGACAGCCAGTTTGGTGTAGTGGTTAAATTACTAAACTAGAAACCTGAAGACTGTGAGTTCTAGTCCCACTTTTGCTACAAAGCCAATTTGATGATTTTGGGCCAGTCACTTTTTCAGCCTTAGGAAGGAGGCAATGATAAACCACTTATGAAAATGTTGCCAAGAAAACTGCAGCAAATTTTCCAGGCAGTGGTGATATATGACTATAATGGCAAAAAATACAAGCCAAACATATTTAGAGATTCCAGCATGTTGAAACTTTATGTGATTGTGGTATAAGCACACTCTCAAAAAGCAAAAGACCAACCAATCAGGAGAACCTGATTTATAACATTTATCAGATTTATAACTGCTGCTGCAGTGTCTATCTTGAAACATGCCTGAATCTTCTAAAAAAGGAAAAAGCATTTTTTTCCTCATGCAAATAAATGAAGTTGTGAACCAATCAAACTGAGCAATTTCTAATCCATATACTAATGAGCTCATATTTCCTCAATTAAGGAGCTGCTTTGCTGAACTTTAGTGGATTTATTTCCAAGAATGCTTTCAGCTGACCTCTGTTAAGTGTTCTCTAAGCCTAGCACAAAGAGATGAAAGAAAGTGCTGCCCCAAAATTATAGGAGAGCGTCTACCTAGCAAGTGCCGCAAGTGCCATGCTTGCAGTGAATTCTGTTTTGTGTAGCCCAACACATCAGGGGCTCCAGATTGAGGAAGACTGATGCAGAGCTGATCTATATGGTTTATCTTTCAAGTGTGATGCTGCAGCCATGACTTTAGGTAGGCTTCCTCAAGACTAATTCAAAATCCCAACCATAAAGCTTTCTTTCAATAAATGGTGTTCATAATTAAAAAAAGGATTTACCTGCCTAGCTCTCTTACCTTGCATACAGAAGCAAGCCAGCCCACCCTGTAAAAAGACTGCAAAAATAACCATGTTCACTACTTAATGCCATTGCTTTGCTTTCACATTCTTTTTCTAAGTTTTCCAGATAGGACTGTAACAGAGAGGACATTCTTCCTCTTGACCTTTGTACTGGTAACAAATACAGTCTACATAAGAAGTTTTATTTTAAGAAAAAAAGACTATATTCAGTGCTAGAGAATAACAAACTCACTTCACTTTTGAAAAGCATCTGGCAGAAGACAAGAAAAGGAAATGTAAATGTCTTCAGCCAGCTGACTGATCAGTTTTAATTTCCCAAATTCACAGCTTGTTCTTTACTGTCCTTCTACATTTGTTTTCAAATCCTGAAATAAATCAAAGTTATGGACAACAATATTACATCACTCAGTTACAGGGACAACTAAGATGATTGAAGTATAGGGACAAAGACTTCATCCAAACCAGATTTGTGTTTGTTGCATTTCCTGCTAACTTGAAGCTTATTTTTCCAGCTCCTTTAATGAAAACATTATCTTGGCTATCTTGCCTGTTTGAAAGCATCTTTATTTCAGGGCCTCTTCCTTCTCTAAATACAACTAATGAAGTAGGCACTTGCTTTGAAATGACCTTGCCAGGATAAATGAGCTAGTCTAAGCTGCCATTATGAATTTTAACAGGAGAGTAGCAGGCAGCAGGCAATGCCCTTGTTGGAGCAAACCCCCTCCCACATGGTCTCAAAACAAAACAGAACCTTTTAAACCATCCAGGACCCGTGTGCATTTAGCTGCATAATACAACCATATCAAAGGTTTTACTGATTTCCCTGGATTGTTCGCAGATCAAGATTGCTCCAGGAGTGAAAGATAGCTCTTATACTGAATGACCTTGTCTACAGACTGCACAGGTAAACAGTTTTCCACTTGAAAAGCAAATTAGTGGGAAAGTACCACTCGCTTGCCAGAAGTAAGGCTTCAGCTGCATAGCTTTCCATCCAAGCTCCGACAACAGGAATGGGAGTCCCTTTTCACTGCTTCTCCCTTGCATGGCAACCCTCTCAGCCGTTTCTTTGCTACAATTTTTTGTGCCAGAACTGGGAGAAAAAAAAACACTCACAAATAAGCAACTTTCTCTATCCTCCACAGAAGCTAGCAGTTTGCAAAGCATAGTACATGTTATAAACAGTAATGTGCCACAGTATAGAAGTGTCAGCTAGGAGGCTTGAAGCACTCTCATGTCCCATCATCTTTTCAAGCTACCCATGTAAACTTCTTGTCCCTGAACAGTCTTTTCTTTTTCCTTGTTTTTAATTCTCAGCCTTAGAAACCCCATTGATGTATAACTGGCTGGTTTAGACTCATCTGTGGATTACAGTTACACTACAAGACACCTTCCTCTTCTGTCCCATATCCCTATGTCTCTGAGGAGGGCTAAAACTTTTCTAAGTTGCTCCAAACAACTTCTCTAGGGAAAAGCAACTGGAAGAGAATACAGAAGAGCGATCATAGTAATAACAGTAATGCTAATAAGGCCATCCAAAATAGGAGAACCTCTGCCAGCCCTGCCTTCTCACTTAGTTCTTGGCTTATTGTTCTGATCCATTTCACTCCTCATTGATCTAACACAGGACAGCATTCTTTCTTAAAAAGCAAGTTTAATAGCAAGCCGAGCTTAAGAACTATGTGTTCTTTACAACAATGCAGAAATCTTCAGAAGCTTTCCCCTCCAAGCAGTTAAGCAAAGCAGAGAAAAGTAATGCAGAATACAACAAGATAACATTCAATCCAAGAAGAATATAATATTCAGTCCGAGAGTCCATGACCTTG
Organism: Acrochordus granulatus; assembly: GCA_032468055.1. Lineage (NCBI taxonomy): Eukaryota > Metazoa > Chordata > Lepidosauria > Squamata > Acrochordidae > Acrochordus > Acrochordus granulatus. The sequence continues at coordinate 100,676 of JANHZU010004759.1, forward strand.
GTGTCCTTAAACGGGCATGCAATCCAAGCAAGCATCCAAATCGTGCACCGGCCGTTCACCGTCTTCGCTTACTGTTCTCTCCAGTTCAACCCCTAGCGGCAAGAACAAAGTACACCTTGGGTTTCCTGCTCCACGCTCCACACCGCGGCACATGTCACAAGAACTACCGGCTACTTAGAATATTTTTTCGGCAGTCAAGAGCATCCCTTGGGCGACTTAGCATTTCTTTTATTAGCTTTGCTTTAAAGAAAGCTCAAGGTAAACTCGGAGAAGAAGCCACCTACAATTTCTGCCCACCGCTTCCTCTTCTAACACTCCCGGACGGCTGAAGCTTGTCTCCAACCTCCCCTTACGTATCAAACTGTCACAATGCATTTCCCACATCGGGGCTTTTAAAAAGGGCAACACCGATCGTTTTCCCCTACAATCATCCCCACTTCCTCGTTCTAGGTAAGAGCAATCATACGATCTCTAGTGCTATAACGGAGGCACGATACGCAAACCGAGAGCGTCCCCATCTCCCTGCCTGCTTTCCTAACCTGTACTGTAAAAAGCAGAAAAGTGCCACAATCCTTGCAAAAGTCAACAACAGGGTATTCTGACCAAACCTTCGGGGTCCCTCTAGTGTCAACTTGTCTGTGTTGCATCTATAAAAACTCAAAAAAAAGTTTTCCCCCCATCGCCCTCTTTGCTCCTCAAAGGAGAAAGAAAATAACCATCGTAAAAATTTAAAAAAGCGAGGAAGAGTGGAAGAAGCCGGCGCTCCATCTGCCGATCACTTCTGCACAGATCCCTTTCAGCATATGATTTCTCAGTCATTCGCACAGACCTTATTGGGGAAGTGGGGGGAAGAGGACGGACTGACAAAAGGTGTGCAGAAAAACAAACCCGTTCTCTCTTTTTCGGAGACAGAGTGCTGAAAGTGGGGCTCTC
>JANHZU010004759.1:105648-116396 GCA_032468055.1 Acrochordus granulatus
TCAGACTGAGGATTTGCACTTGAGTGAAACCAGATAATGACTAATGGCAGATCTGGGGAGGGATTGGTCAAGGGAGCTTAGATTTCACTCTGTTATAGCTACAATGGATTCCAAGCTACTGCCTTGTTTAACTTCTCCCCCTGGCTTTGCCAGCCTCTCTCCTACAGTTTTGGTTTTCTGCCTGCTAATCCAGCCCATTTTCAAGCTTGATCTTTCTTTTGTTGGCTCCATCATCATACCAAGTTTGGTCCCATTCTGGACTGGAATTCTGCTGATGGATCTACAGCCACAGAGACAGACATATCCAAATCCTATTTACATAATTAATTTCCAACAAGATTGGGAAAACAGGCAGAGGGATCTGTAGCTCATTTTTTGTAATATAGTGTCACATTTGCCAGCCCATTCTGCCTAGGATACATGCATACATATTACCTGTATGAGAGAGGGGAAGGTTAATCTTAGGAGTCCACATGTGCTGTCTTTGTTTGAATGTGTGTTTGTAGGTGTGATGTTCTTACCAAGGAGGATTTATATGCACTGTATCTGTATGTGTATAATTTCTCCTCTGCATGTATGTATTTTGTGTGTATGTGTGTGTGTTCATTGAAAAGCTTGGGAGGTGCTGCATTTGTTTCATTCTGGTTATGTGACCAAGAGAGAAACAACTTAAGATCTGAGTATGGGCAGAATTCCTTGCTGCTTCCCATAGGAAGTAGTTTCTGGATTTATGTTCCTCTACCACCTTCTCCATTTCTAGTCTATTTTCAAACTTTCTCTTCCTTGTTTTTCTTGTCTCCCTCCCTCCCCCAGAAAAGTTTTGTTCTGTTTAGAGAGTTATCTTTTTGATGGAGAGACAAATGAGCAGAAAAACGGAGGGCTTCTTTATGTAATTTTTCCCCAGCTTTCCAACGGGTTGGTTCGAATAAAAATGGTAACAGACAGCTGCTCAGTGCTGCTCAGATTTTCTGAAACTGTGACTGCCAGAGGTAAAGTAAAGTCGTTGAGAGTATTGGAGGCTAGGAGAGTTAAATGGATACTTTATAATCAGCCATACTCATAACTGTCATGACATCAACATTTCAGATATGTCCAACATCCCAAAACATTTGTCTACCCCTACTTCATAAGTAACTGCCTCAGACTGAGGATTTGCACACAATAGATGGGTACACAATACACGACTAATTCAATCCAAAAAAACCAAAATAAAATGTTTGCATATAACCAGGCAATTAAACATGCAATGTGAAAGAGTGTGTCTGAACTGTTTTGTTCCATTGGTTAAGCAATAAGCATTTATTTTCAAGACACGTGAAAGTAGACAGCATTGACAGGTCTCTAGAATCAGCTACTAACATCTATCTAGCCTCACAAGTTGTTATTGAGTCTTCTTGTGTATGTTGCTTTGATCTTAATTGCAGCTTAGTTTTCCTAGAATGCAAGTAAATAGAGCATTATGTGAAGAAAAAGAGAAAAGGCACAAAAGAAAAGAGGAAAAAGGGATTGATCAAAGGATCAATCAAGGGATTGATCAAAAGGGATAAGCTCCTTGGTCCTTCACTTAAAAAGATACATTAGCCTGGGAAGGAATCAATTGAAAACTTAAAAACCAAAACTGAAAGTCAGGATAAGAATGCTTTTACATTCAACCATCTGAACAAAATGGTTCCATTTTTTTCAAAAATTTAAAAAATAAGGAAGTGTGGTCAATTTTAAAAAAAATCAAGGAAGTTTGGAAACCACATCTACAAAATTATGCAACACCACAAGCTCAAAAAAGTTACTGTCCCCCTCTACTAACAGAAGCTGTGATTGCAAAATTCCTTAGTCTTTCTCACCCGTAAGAAAGAAACTGGGTTTAAGAGGAAAGTGATCTGATTCTTCTACCATTTTGGTTATAAGTGTATCATAATGGTTCAAGCTTAACAATATGTATACTTATTTATATTGATAAATATTTATACTGATAAATAAATGCTTACAAATCAGGGGTTTCCTTACATTCAGCTTCAATTATTTAATGTTGTTCAAACAAAGGTGGCAAACTCTTGCTCTCCAGATTTTATTGAACTAGAGCTCACAACATTTCTTACTATTGTTTGTGCTGACTGGGAAATTCAACAGCATCTGGAGGACCATAAGTCAATGTCCATTCTTTTTAATCCTTACAATGTATTATGTTGCATTCCAAATATCTTCTAGTCTAGAATTAGATAAAATAGGCTATAAATCCCATATTCATAGACCATCCTCACTGGACTTAGTGGAAGATCTAAATTCTAAAGTACATTAGCTTACCCACTCTGATCTACCCTATACATTACAAGCATATATATATACACACACACACACACACAAGCATACACCATAGGTCTACTGGAGTATGACATTTATTCCTTTCAATCTGTTTATCCACAAAGACGTTCAGGGAATAATGTGATTAATGTTTCCCAGATCCATGAGAGGTTATGTTTGTTAAGCTATGATCCATCTTATGGAAGACATAAAATATATTTATGGAAGACATAAAATATATTTATTCTTTTCTACTTTTTCCCATAAAAACTGGGTGGAGTAGCTAAAAATACATCTGGATTGTACAATTAATGGCTTTTTAAAAGCAGAACATGTTGGCTCAGATGAAATACCTCTGAAGAGCTCTGGAATTCCAGGTATGCATCTGTAAAATATTTTCTTCTAATGTTATGTGTTACTGTAACATTGTGGTAATAATGAAGTCTAACAGCCCTAGGCATCAGCCACATTTCCTAAACTTGCACCCTAAAATGCATCCCTAAAATATTGCAACATCTAGAATGAATGTGTTCTACTAGGAATAGAAGGTTTGCAAACTAGAAGTATGATTGTTTGATTCTTGCAGAACATATGACATTAGTTGGAAATTTGTTCTCTGCCTATTCAAGGAATTTAAGGGGAAAGGGGTAAAGAATATTATATCTTCTACCTGATTATTCTCCCCCAGTATAGTCTTATAATGCTGCTGGACAAACTAATTTGAAAAAGTAGTGCAAGCAAATAATACTCTGGGCTTGTCAGTTGAATGTCAGTGGCTCAAGTTTAAGACCCAAGAGCTGCCGCGTAACAGGATGAGCTTCTGTTGTCTGCCTAGCTCCTGCCAACCTAGAAGTCTGAAAGCATGTAAAGATGCAAGTAGATAAATAGGTACCACCTTGGTGGAAATGTAACAGCATTCTGTATGCCTTGACATATAGTCATGCTGGCCACATGACCACAGAAGCATCTTTGGACAACAGTGGTTCTTCAGCTAGGAAACAGAGATGAGCACTGCCCTCTAGAGTCAGACATGACTGGCAGGGGAAAACTTTATCTTTTTTATGTTCAAAGAATAGAAAAGTTATACAAAAAGAATGGGATGATGTTTTCCCATTTAAAAAATAAATAAAAAAATATTTGCTCATAGTTATAGCCAAGAAGGGAAGCCCATAGCTCTGGCCAACAACCAAAAAGCTTACGTATATTTTATTGTAAATAAAATATCTGTTGCTGGAAAAAGTGTGACATGGCAGCAAGGAAAATAATAGAATGAAACATGACTTACAGAGCACTGTATCTAATAAGTATAATATTTTAAGAGATTAAATAAGTGCAGTGAGATTATGAAATGTTCCCATTTTTTGACAGTAGTAGAGAAGACATATCACAAGGGGTTGGACCTTTGGCATTTATGCATGCATAGTGACTCAAGGCTGATTCCCCTCTTCACCCCTGGCTCCACTCTTCCTTCTCCCACACACTAATTTTATACACTGTATTTCTCAGTTCTAAAAGGATCATTACAGAGATATCTGGAGAAAGGACTTCTATCACTCTCAGCTATATATTAGACAAATATCTAAAAGGGTAGTTTTTAACAATTAATTGTTACTTTTACAGTAGAAAATTGGATCCTCACCTCAAGAGAGTGTTTATTAACATGGAAAAATAATGTACCTTCTGCATTTCCTACCCACTTTTTCTTTCAGGTCCCTCTTCAGATTCCTGTTCTTTTGATATTCTAAAGTCTCTTATTTAGATAAGAAAAGAGATGGGGCAAAAGAAGACATCCCAGTTTGATGCTTAGCATATAAATGATTTGTAAGGGTTATCTCTGCCTTAGCAAATTCATTCAATGATTTTATACCTGTCTTGCAGCTTAGAAAGAATCCAGAAAAAAACAGTGGTAGACGTGTCAGTGAAGGATTATTTTCAAGAATTAACTCTGGGAGAAACATTACGGTTGATTTAATAGCAGAACTTGTCCTGTCAAAAGATATTTGCCTTTCCCACTATCTGGACTATTAACTCCCATCATGTCCAAGTAGCAGTGCCATCAATTTCTACCAATCACAAGAGAGATAAAGTTAATGTAGAGAACTACTGCCATTTCCAAGAAAGCTGTACCCCCTGTTCATGTTTTTCCTACCCTCAACAAAAAATGATGGTGCAGTAAGGGTGATTTTCCTCTCAGCTGTATAAAAGTGACCAGTTGTTAGTTTTCCTCTTACTGTTCCCCTCTTCACTGAGGTTGAGAGAGATGAAAGGGAAATACCTAGTATGTTATGCTATGCAGGTACTCCTTGACCTATGACCAGAATGGAACCCCGAATCTACATCATAAGTCATAATGGTTGTAAATCAAGACATCCAAGTGACTGATCTAATTTTATGACCTTTTTTGTAGCTGTCATTAAGTGAACCCTGCAGTTGTTAAGTGAACGCCATGGTGGTGAAGCAAATGTTGCACTCATTGAGTCAATGCATTTCTATGGATGTTTTTTGCTGGAAACCAGCTCAAAACTCTGGTTTCTGGCAATAATAAATCATGTCATGTTACCATGGAACACTGCAACTAGCCATAAATGCAAGCTGGTTGCCAAGTGCCTAAAATACAGTCATGTGACTGTGTACCACCATCAGAACTCCAGAATCAGGTCATTAGTACCTATTGGGAGGTCCATAGTAGCTTTAAATGGTCACTTAGTGACTAGTTATTGAGGATGGCCTATAAGAGAAGCTAACCAAATGGTAACCCACTCCAGTATCTTTGCCAAGAAAACCCCATGGACAGTATCAAAAGGCTAAAAGATATGATGCTGGAAGATGAGCTCCTCAGGTCAGGTGTCCAGTGTGCTACTGCGGAAGAGTAGAAGGCAATTACAAGTAGCTCCAGAAAGAATGAAATGGCTAGACAAAGCCGAAAGGACACTCAGTTCTGAATGTGTCTGGCAGTGAAAGGGAAGTACGATGCTGTAAGAAACAGTATTGCATAGGAACCTGAAACATAAGATCTATAAATCAAGATAAGCTGGATGTGGTCAAACATGAGATGGCAAGATTGAACATCAACCTCTTGGGAAACAGTGAACTAAAATGAACAGGAATGGAAGAATTTAATTCAGAGGACCACTATATCTACTACTGTGGGTAAGAATCCCTGAGAAGAAATGGAGTAGCCCTCATAGTCAAAAAAAGAGTGAGAAAAGCAGTACTGGGGTACAATCATAAAGAACAACAGAATGATCTTGGCTCAAATCCAATTCAAACCATTCAACATCACAGTAATCCAAGTCTATGCCCCACCCACTGGTACTGAAGAGGCTGAAGTTGACTGGTTCTAAGAAGACCTACAACACCTAGAACGAACATCAAAAAAGGATCATCATAGGGGATTGCAATACTAAAGCAGGAAGTTAAAAGATAACCGAAATAGCAGCAAGTTTGGCCTTGGAGTACAAAATGAAGCAAGGCAAAGGCTCGCAAAGTTCTGTCAAGAGAACACGCTGGTCATACAAACACTCTTTTCCAACAACCCAAAAAGTGATTCTACACATGGACATCACCAGATGGTCAACACTGAAATCAAATTGATTGTATTCTTTACAGCCAAAGATGGAGAAGCTCTGTAGAGGTTCTCAATCAAGTGAAGATTATTTTCCTTATTTCCTTATTTCCCTAGGCTTTACACCCAGGACAGATTAACAAATATTTGTAGCACTGAGTGAAAAAGGATTAATATCAAGAATCTCAGTATTGTTAGGGAGTTCTGCAAGGATGTGGAAGGTAGGGTATATTCAAGTGTGTCAAATGTTTTTTTTTTTTTGGCTGTTTTCCCTGTAACCATCACTGTTGTGTATAGTAGTGCAAGGTACCACCTTTCTTAAATGGAACCAGTTGTTAATCTCATTATATTTTAGAAACCTGAAATACAGAACTGAAACATACAGTAGCTACAACCAGAACCCTGTCATATGACAATATCCTAAAAATATTCAAGGAGTTAAATGGACTATGGTTGTGTGTGTCATAGTGCTGTTTTGGATATTGCCTTTGGTAGCATTAATTATGTAGGTTCACGCTCACTATTGTGAATTTATTTTTTAAATGTTCATGTTGATTATTAAACCCTTCTCTGTTGAAACCCTTTTCAAATTATAAAGAGAGAACAAGAATAGTTTGCCCTGTTCATGCATCTTTAAAAGATGTTTTCTTCTCTAGTTTTAAAAATATTTTTGTAGTCTTTGGCTGAGCTGGATCATGCATCTAGGCTACTTACACTGGGCATTTCCTCTATTTTTTATAGGGATCTTACATTGCTGGTATCAGTCTGAGACCAGGAGAAAAAAAGAAAGTGTAATTAAAGGAAGGGGTTTGGATTTGTACCAAATGTTCTCCAGAATATTTACATGTCTAACCTTCAGGGAACTTCAATTACTGTATGCTAAGATTATTTAGTTGGGTGTATGAGCTATTACAGATTCTCTTATGATCAGAAGGAGGAAGAAAAAATTATGGAAGTAAAGTTGGGGATAACGTACTTGACAACTACTATTTAATATATGTGCCACTTATAGGCATACCTACCTTGTAGTGTTTAGTAACTGATCTGCTGAAGAAAATGAAAGAAGGGACACTGTATTTCAAAACAAAAGACCCTGCCTCTGAGATAGCTTCAAAAACTGTTCACCTCATCACCTTTAGAAAACTTTCATTTTATCTACATGATATTAGTAATTGGATGTAATTAGTATTATTTAAGCTTCATTACTTCACAGTAACAGATAGGATTCTATTACAGGGAAATCTTACCATCCAAAGATTAGTAGAACTTTCTCCATCCGAGCTCCTATGAGATAATGACTGGGAATTCTAGGACTTGTACTCCAGACCCACCTTGAATAAGGCTGGCATTGTCATGAATGCTAAATTTTAGTGGGTGAGGAAGATATATTTTTAATTTGGTCTGTCACCCACATGTTGTGAACAGATCGTGCATAGTGGTTCACCATGCAGACTGAATTATTTCTATCCTTGCAGGTTTCTTTCTCTTCTTGAGCCATTTGTAGTGACAAGATCCACATGAATGGCTCACCGCATAGAGACAGCCACCATGTGAAGCAATTTAAGCAACCCTTCTGTGGTGGCCCTAACATCTCTGGCTTTCATTTAGAGAAAACGATTAATTTATTCTGCTGGATTGAGCAAGCAGAGCAGAGTTATGGGAGGAGGCAGGAAGGGAAGGGAAGAAGACCTATGCTAAAATTTTTGAAAGCTGTGGAATTATTCTTGTGAATAATATGACCTCTTGAAAAAAGAGAAGCTGTTCACAAGGCATGAGTGCTGCAGAAGGAAGATGCTGAGATGGTGAAACAGATGCTTTTTTCATGTTGAGCCTCAAGAAGAAACTGTCACAACATCACATGGCTAAACAGAATTTTGGCCCAATCACATGGAAACCAGAAAGCCTTCCACCTTAGCAATGTTGCTAATTTACAGAAAATTTATATTAGCTACCTGGTGCCATCACATCATTTATATATCCTTGATTGACAAGGTGTTGAGGGAATGGAGTGGTACAGGGGAAACTAGCAGCAGTGAAGTGAATGGTGACTGTAAACAGCCGCAAAATCAAAAGGCAAATTCATCTGAGAAGATTGGATTTTGGTTCAATAAGATCAGCTGCATTTTAGTGCCTCTTCAAGAACAAACTGTTTTAATGGTTCCTTGATCATTATATAACTTGAAAGTGCCTGCATTTGATTGTCTTCTTTCTACCATATTCCTTATTAATTTATATATTTTCTCATATCATTTTTTAAAATCTGTTTATATGCTTAGCAAAATGTTAAGATAGGGAGTTAACCTATCAAGCATTTTATGTAGGTTTTGTCTTCTATAATTGTTTCCTCTGTGGTGCTTTTAAATGGAGATTGGAAAAACACTAAACAGTTTAGTGAAAGATTATATTCTTAATGAAACTAAAATTCTCTCTTGTGTTTGAGTATCAAGCTCAAAGCTGCAGGCTGTGATTTAATTTTCTAATTTTATTCAACTTTCTGTACAATATCTTACCTTTTCAAAAACCTTATCAGTTAGGAAGATGTACTTCAGTGTGTTCAAGAACATCCATGCAAGTACCATCCTGACTGACTGATTTGCATTTTCTTCCACTTTTCTTTCTATTCTACTGTCTAGAGATCCACCTATGGCTATTTTCAATCTGAGTAGTTATATGTACCTTCTGCTTGACCATTAGGTATTTTTATGTCACTTGGGGTTCTTCACTGATGTCATAAGCACTACACCAGGATTTTTATTTTGAAGGCCATTCTCCACTTGCCTTGTTCCTTTAGCCTAATCTGAATTGGAGGCTGTATCTTCAGGACTAGGGAATGAGATCTAGAATCAAAATGCCTACTCACCACAAATGTTTCTTTGGCAGATTTCCTCTACATTAATATAAGTAAGAAAATAATAGGAAACATCATCCCATTCTTGATGTAAAAGCTATATAAAGATATCTACTATGGCAGTGTTTTTCAAACTTGACAACTTTAAGATGTGTGGATTTTAACTCCCAGAAGTCTGACTAGGGAATTCTGGGAGTTGAGATCTACACAGCAACTTTAAGATGTGCAGCTCTCAATTCAAAGTTTGAAAAACATTGCTCTAGAGCATAGAATATAGTGATTCGGTCATCATATTCATGCTGGGGACAAGATATTAGTTGTGAACCCAATGTAGCTGTCGTCCACCACAAGAGTGTGACATTAGGTGGATCTCTATTAACAGCAAGGAGATTCTGCATGAGTTTCTCAATAGGTAGTTTTAAATTGAGGTAATATTAGGCAAAAGTGTTTTTAAAAGAAGAGTAAGATAGTTTTACCAGATGTTGTAAGGGACTCCTCTCACATGCAAAGAATTACAAAATTGAAGACCATATTTATTTTTAAAAAGTTGGTGATAATGTCATGACAGGAGTTAGATTTATCTCTGCTTCATAACTAAGCAACAATATAATATTATTATCAGGTGTCTTTCTTTTGAAAATTTCTTTTCTTTTGAAAATTTGTGCAATGATTCAGTTCTGATGAAAAACATCTTCTGGAGAAATGATTGCAGAAATACTGACCTTTAGAGCTTCGGCTTCAAACGCACGGGGGAATTTTTTCATAGATACAGTCCCAGACTCTTGAATGAATCCTTCATTGATCCTAGTTTATTTTAGCTTCACCCTAAGTAAATGGGACACTGACAGTCTTAAAAAGTGTACTAATAATTTCACATGAATTCAGTTGATTAAGTCAACTGACTTAATTAAACTGACATTGTCACAGAGAGGAAGGCTTCAGGCATCTTGGCATGTATACTATATGGTTCCACAGCCTAGTAAAAGTAAAGATAGCTGCCATCGTAATGTCAGTTGTAAAGTAATCTGCATTTAGGAATGGATATTGAAGATTTTAAACAAAGATCTTGATTGAGAAAGCCCTGCGTTCCCCTGCCTCCTTTCCCTCTCAGCATTTATCTAAATCAAATAAAAGTGTAGTGGCAGATTTAGTGTAATGACCTTCTGAGTTTTGGTGTGAAAGAGTAAATGTAAACCTTTTGCTGCAGTATGGGACTGAAAGGGTAAAATGGAAGATGGGATTTTGAAACCAGTTGGGAATTCAGGGTGCGGTACACAGAAAAGAATCTGAGTGATATCATAGCCATGTTATCTGAAAGCAAAGGATAGTGGAATTCCTCCTATAATCCAGTATCCGAACAGCTTAAAAGAAAACTATGACGTAATAAAAGATAAAACCAAATCTACACACAAAGAAGACCAAAGCTGTTCTTCGTAAAAAAAAATCTCTGTACAGTGATACTCTCTGAGTCCATCCTTTAATATTTCCCCCACTTGGCGTTTAAGCTGAGCGATTCACAGTGCTTGAAAGCAATAAAAAGAGAAGCCCACTCCATACTAAAAAACTAAAATATTAGAAGCACGAATTGCGTTTCTAATTAAATTATTAGAAGAAATGTTTTCAACAACTTTGATACAAAAAGGAAGCTTGCATTACCTGTCAGATATAAACAGTTATGGTTGTCTACAGGTAGTCCTTGACTTACAACCATTTGTTTAGTTTGTTTTGAGCACATGACTGTGGAAGTGCTGCAAAGGTTCTAAGTGTGAGGTACCCTTAGTTGTAAGTGCCGTTCATTTCTTCAGTGCCAAGTTACAATGGCATTGAAAAAATGAATGGCACAGTGGCACTGAATGGCACTTACAACTGTACCACATGCTTAAAACCTTTGCAGCACTTCCACAGTCAAGTGATCGAAATTGGGGTGCTTGGAAACCAGCATGTATTTACGACAGCTGCATTACCCCAGGGTCATGTGATCACCATTTGCAACCTGCCCAGCTGGCTTCCAACAGGCAAAGCCAATGGGGAAGCTAG
>JANHZU010004759.1:116496-133055 GCA_032468055.1 Acrochordus granulatus
CATTTAACAACCATCTTGCTTAGCAATGGAAATTCTAGTCCCAATTGTGGTCCTAAGTTGAGGATTCCCTGTGTTTCATTTTCTGTTGGGATAATGAAAATGAATTACTACATACCACACCAACCATATTAGTGACAAGGTATCATACTACAGACATTATTACTCTCAGACTCTGGCTGCAATAAGAGGGAAAAACAATTTTCCTTCATTACCTGAGAAGAAATTGTGCCCACTCATAGGAAGACATTGGTGGATTTAATTGCAAAATGACATGGGAGTGATACAAAAATACCTTTTAGAGTAGATGTGACTTTTACAATCCCATTAACAGTAATACAGGACAGGAAACTTCTATTTGTCTCTTACCATTGCTTTGTTCACGAGCAAGACTAGTGATATCGTAGCATTATAGTAAAACACTAAAGTGAATCAAAGTCTAATCAATACACTTTTATAGGCTCTACACATGGAACTGCCCTTTATCGTGTTGCTGTATTTAGGAGGGGGGATACTCAGCTGGCTGGAATCACATTTTACATGAAGTCAGGAGCTAAGTTCAACTTGAAAAATGTTTTCTTTATGATTAGAATCCTCAATTTCAGGCAGTCTTGACTGGAAAAATATAGAAAGGGCTGTAAAGAAGTTCCCATTTCATATGATGAATTAGATTTGACTTAGCTTGATGTAATATATACAGTACAAACAATATTGGATACAGATTTAATTTTAGACAGATAGACAGACGGACAGACAGACAGACTTGACCTGACCCAATTGGCAATGTATGCAATAAAATGTTTAATACAAAGTTTTAGCCAATTGCAAAATTTGGATTAAGATATATATGTCATTGAAGATTTATATCTACTAATGACAAAGGGATTACTCTGACTACTCTGTAGTAGATCCATCAATCACTTTCTCTTTATTTTCAGTGCTAACATGCTGTATTTTATTTCTAAATGCTTCCTAGGGTCTGAATTTAAAACATCATTGCAGTAATGATTCAGCTTCACTAGGAATATATGCACCAAATTCTGTGATTTCCAGTAAATAGGGACTAAAATGTTGCTTACATCAATGACTAATTGAGATATTTATCAATGAAATTGGTTACTTAAAACCTCTCCCTTAAGGAAGGCAGATTTTAAGGAATCCCTTTAGGATTTAGGCAATGCCATGTCTCCTTTAGAGAATTCCAAACTTTAGGACATGCTTTTTTAAGGTGAGAACACTATGTAGAAATATGTTGTTAATTAATTCACTCTCTAATGAAAACCCAACCTCCTAGAAGATTTTTTAAATGCTAGATGTCCTGAAATCATATTTAATTCTTACGTTTTGTGCCTTAGTTATAAAGGTGTGATTCACTTTAGTTATAAAGTGATTCACTTTAGTGTTTTACTACAATTAATAATGTATTGAGGTATAAAAATATATTAGGTCACAGCATCCCTTGGCAAGTGACCCACAATTTGATCTAGATAGGAGATGTTCAAGATTTGTTCATAGACATACACTATGTATTAAACTTTTATAACGCTAGTATACTTTTGAATTGTACTTGGGTTGTTTTAATTTATGTTGTACTGGTCTGGGACTGTAATAAAAAAGACAATAATGGGATATTAAAAAGACACCCTTTATTGATTTCAATAATTAGATACTTTCAGGTTGAAGTTCTATTCATGTGTACTTGGAAATCACTTAATTCTGAATAAATATTATTTTCAAATGAATCCAACTGGCATTTTTACAAGGAACTGTGATGATCCTGCCATTTCATTTATAAATTCTAGTTTGGCCATTAGCAACAAAGAATTTTGTAGCACCTCAATGAGATTAGTCTGAAAACCTTATAAGCAAAAACCTCCCTAAAGATAGATAAGAATACAGTGACATTTATTTCTGAGTAGATGTCTGTAAATCTGCATTATTAATGTAAAATGAATCAAGTGGATTGGTTGTCATTTGTACATCAGCTGGCAAATAAATCCGCCTCAAGGTCTTGGAAAGAAAAATCCAGGAAATGTAAAAGTGTTCTTAGTTCTATATAAAACATAAGATAAACAAAATGATCATCACCTTGGCACTTAATTGGTGGCAATCCAATCATTCAGAGTGAGATAATTGTGTTAACTTATCATCTGATTGTATTATGGGAGGTTACTTCTGATGTGATGGGCCACTTTCCTTATCTTAAGCTTTGCAGAAGTCTGTTACAAAGCATTGTTTACATTTCATTGTCCCCTGCTACAAATTTCCCCTCACAGGGTCATCTGACCCTCTGCATTGATAGATTTTATCACCTTGCCTTGCCTCCCCCACCCCCAATATCCTACAGACCTACTGGCACTCATGCAACTACAGCCAGTCTCTTCCTCTGTATGAAATCTTCCATACTCAACTCCCTATGTAATCGGCTCCTTGGTGAGAGGTGCCCAACACAGATAGGAATTATTCATTTCATCTCCCTTTCTTCTAAGCCAATTATACTGCTTACCCAATTGCACAGAGGAAGGTGCCCATGTCTGAATGAAGGTTGCTAGTGTGCTGAATAACAAAGGCAACCAACCCACATCTTGGCCAAAAGAAGGGGCAAACAACAGACACAACAATGGTGACGCCAGTGAACTTTCAGAATTTATGAGAGCTATTGTTAGTGGTGCAAAATGTCAAGACCAGTTCTGACAATGACTAATCCTTTATTAGTTGGGTAAATGTTTGCACTTTTTTTTTCCTCCTGATTAAGTTCAAGCTCAGATTCAAAGCACTTTTTTCTTGCTTATCCAAATTTCAGGAAGGATAAAGAGATACTTTTTACTGAGGATTTAAAATTATTGCAGGATATGGCAAAACTGAATCTAAGAACCAAAGTCTAAAGTTGGCACCATGCTGAAATATAAGAGGTGGAGTTGTTAGAGTATAATCTCCATTACCAATAATCATTGGCCTTGTTGGCTAGAACTACAAACTGTAATTCAGAATTATCTGGAGGTTACATAGTTTCCTTGTATCTGATGCAAGGAACAGCCATATAAACATGAATATGAAAATCAGTGGTAAGAAAAGTAGATTTAATGAGGCAGATTTAAGTTAAGGAAGCATCTCAGGAACTGAAGTATGGAATACAGCTATGGAAATTTTGCTATTGCTACAGAATTGAGGCAAATTGAATAGTGTGGCTTGCTTAAGGTTACACAAGAAAAAAGGTGGTAATGATTGGAATAGTTCAGTTCTCTGTATCATGGATATCTGATAATAAATAGCCCACTATGTGGTAATTATTACACATGGAAGAATGTCAAACAAAAAGAAAATGGGCAAGAACTCTTCCTGAAGTTAGTTTTCTATCTTGGAGAATATTTATTTCGGTGACTTTCACTTGGAGCCTGGATAGTGAATCTGGTAGCTTTAATGCAGGATGAGTTGGTTATTAAGATCAGGTCTGAATGAGGATTTCAAAGTCTTCTGCAGCAATTTAATTCTGTCTTTGTAGTTATTCCCACTAATACAATGTGTAAGTAATTAAAAAATATCTCTCCAGAACCAGGAAATCTTGATACTTTATACTTACAGTGTAATAAACTGAGCCAGTCTCCCACCTTCAACCTGGCACATACTTAACTTGAAGTCCTAGGAAAGTAATAAACATTGTCCCTATAGTTTTGCAGGTCTTTCATTTGAATAAATAAAAGTTACAGTAACTCAAACAGATACCTCTGAAAAAAATTGTGCTTATGCACACATTTATATATTTCAAATGTTACATCTGAAGCTGTATATTCTTTAGGGGCAAACTTTCCTTCTACTACCATTTTTTACTGATAATAGAAGAAAGGAAGAACAGATAGAAACTACCACTTTAATTACTCTGCCCAGTATAGGAAGCTCCTGGTTTAATTTGAGAAATTGCAAGAATAGTGACTTTCTTTTCCTTTAAGGATGTCTTTTTTCCCACTGAGTCCAGATGGGAGGAACTTGCATTTAATCAAGTTCCTTATTTAGTCATAAAAGTAAACAATTCCATTGACTTCCAAGTAATGTCAAGAAATCCCAGAGATACTCCAAATGATTTTTTAAAAAATGCTGTTGTTGTCCTTCTCTTCCTCTTCCTTTATATAGTGCCTTCCTTCTGAAAGCACATGAAATTTTATTTCTACTTTATCCCCACAAGAACACTCTGCATTGGGATGGTCCAACTAATCTAGTGAGCTTTGGAAAGATAAATTTGATCCCTTGATTGCAATCCAACATCTTATTCATTTGTGCTATAGTACTTCATTTTTCCTTTAGTTAATTTCTTTCTTTTTTCCAAGACTTTCTCTCCATCTCTTTTTCTAAATTCAAAATCCTTTTTTTTCCCCATAAGAAGATGTGCTTCCTTTCCCAAGAACTGCTAAGAAAACACAGCTATTGGAAAATTAAAAACACAGGTCAGCTTCAATAGACCAATGGTAGCATATGATCTGAGCCCTGGACATTGAGAAAAATAGGCCATGACGATCCTCCCAACTCTTTTGGAGTTGGAATGAACTGATATTCTCAAACTCAAGCTCTTTTTATCTTTTTCTTCTCTTTCATAGTATCACCTCTGGCCTTCAGAGGCAGTCATTTATTTATTTGTCAAATTTATATGGCCACCCGTCTTACACAAAGTCACTTCAGGTGACATTCAATAAAACCTACAATTTTACATTTTACAAAAACATTTTACAAAAACAATTAAAAACAAGAAACATAGATAAAACATGACCACACATAGGAAGATATTATGTGGACTCCTTACAGGATGCCAGGCTTGTTGAAAGAACACATTTTGAGCACTTTGCAGAAGGGCACACAAGATGGGCCTAACCTCACCTTTGGAGGGATGCTGTTCCAGAAGGCAAGTGCCATGGCAGAAAAGGCTCATTTCCTAGGTCCTATCAGATGAAACTCCTTCACAGATGGGACCCACAGCATGCTCCTCTGCTGGACCTGATGAGACAGGCAGAAGTAATTAAGAAAAGATAACCTGCCTCCATTCCATGTACAGCTTTAGAGATCAAAACCAGCATTTTGAATTGGACCTGAAAACAAACTGATAACTAATGCAGTTCATGGAGAAGAGATATAACGTGTGTCCTTCTAGGAGCACGCGTAATTACTAGTGCTTCTGCATTTTGCACCTGCAAAAACTTCTGGATACTCTTCAAGGTCAGCCCCATTAAAGCACATTACAATAGTTCATCCAGGAGGTGACTAGTCATGAGTAACTGTGAGCAGAGCCGAATGATCCAAAACAGGCACAACTAGCACACAACACACAGATGCCCTCCTGGCCATGACTGCAATCTGCAGTTAATAAAAATACAGAGATTGCATAATAGATTTGTTAGAGGCAATGCCACCCAATGCAGGACCAAAGATGGTGACGTTCCAGATTCAGTTGGCCCTAAAAGCCAAAGCCACTCAGTCTTGCTAGACTTCAATTGAAATCTGTTGTTCTCCACCCAGACCTCTACAGTCTCCAGGAGTTGAGACAGAACATCCACAGTATTCCTTAAGTTGCCAGGAGCAGAGAGGATCCTGTTTTACTGCTGAATTTCCTGGAAATAAGCTGATCTGTTAATTTTGATGCTTAAAGAGTTGATTTTTGCTTTGAAATTTAATGCTATGTTTCAACACTTTTTATACTTTAGGGAGCATACTGTACTGTATATTATTTGATTTTAATGTTTAACATTTCTGTTCAGTAAATCATACACGTTGTTGAAAGTAATATATTAGGGATTATTTTGTTATTGTACCTAGAAAAACAGAAATCAAATGCAAGTAAACATTTTCTGACTAAGGGATCCTTCAAGATTCTTAGCTACTTGTTGGTTTTTCAGATAGTAGTATTTTGTATAGTTCTAAATTCCTTTGATCCAAAGAAAGATATAACTACAGTTCTCCAGTGTTCACTTTTGCAAATCTGGCACCTATTTTTTAGAAAAAAGAACTTGTCATGTGCAGCATTTCTATATTCTGGGGAAAATAGGACTACCAGATTTGGACTGCAAAAAACTGAACCTCCGCTAGGTAGCATTAGAGATAAAGTGGTCCAGTTGTTTGCAGTCCAGATCTAAAGCTAATGAATTATCTAGTCAATGTTTAATTATGTAGTTTTTCCAATTTCCTCAAAACCTTTGAAGCAGAATAATTAATGTATGAGGCTTTGCTGCCAAAATGATAATATGCACCAATTAGACTACAACCTTTCCAACATAATCTGGAAAGATTTGTATTAATAAAAGGCTCTTTTACAAGAAAGAGTTTCTTTGAACTTAACACCAAAACAATTGTTAGAC
The DNA here is from genome assembly GCA_032468055.1 of Acrochordus granulatus. Classification (NCBI taxonomy): domain Eukaryota; kingdom Metazoa; phylum Chordata; class Lepidosauria; order Squamata; family Acrochordidae; genus Acrochordus; species Acrochordus granulatus. The sequence continues at coordinate 122,832 of JANHZU010004759.1, forward strand.
TTGCTGGGGTGGGGTAATGTTTTCACTCTAGCTCATATCTAAAGATAGAGGTCTCATTAGTCTCTGCTCTTTCCTCTTCCTAACACAACATTAAAAGTTAAGCCATATTGGATGCCATCCTATGCATCCTGACCTGTTTCTAAGATTTACTGGGAGGAAAAAACATCTCTCTTCTCCACCCCCCTACTCATTGCAAATTGTGCCTCAAATGCTCAATTTTGTGAACCTTGTGTGTTCAGACCTTTGAGTCAGTTTAGTTTCTAGCAGTTTTCTTGACTAAATTTTTCAGAAGTGGTTTGCCCTTGCCTCCTTCCTAAGACTAAGAGTGACTGGCTCATACCTAAGGCAGGGTTAGAACTCACAGTCTCCTGGTTTGGAGCCTGGTACCTTGACCACTACCCCATACTGGCTTTCTCTTTCAGCACGGCATCCTTGGAAAAGCACCAAAGTCATCTGTTTCTACATCTGTCTTTTGATAAGCTACATTTTACATAACTTTCTCAGAAATTCTCAGAATTGAGAAAGCCTTTTGGATAAAAGGTGAAACGTCTTCTACTTGAGAAAAATCCAGTCCAGATGCCTGTTTTTTAAACTTTGTTGCGAGGTAGTCCTTGACTTATGTCCATAACTGAGCCTGGAATTATAGTTGTAAACTCTGGCAGTTGTTAAGTGGGTCTCTATGTGACTATGCCTGAGTTTACTATCTTTTTTCCTGGAAGTCATTAAGTGAATGCCACAGTGTTAAACAAATACTGCAGTTGTTAAGGAAACTTAACTACTTTTTTCCAGTAGGCATTTTTTGCTGGAAACTAGAAGCCTGTTTCCAGCAAAAAAAAAAAATTGTAAACCGTGGAATGGAAATGGCCATAAATGTAGACCAGTTGTCAAGTGCCCAAAATGTGATCATGTGACCACAGGGGAGAGGGGCAGCCATCAGAACTACAAATCTGGGTTGTGGAGGTCTGTTGTAACTTTGACCTGTCACTAAGTGACTGGTCATAAACAGAGGACTACCTGCATTTATTTTTTTGAGAATGGGGTTGCTTTTAAAATCACAAAGGTTTCCAACTTAGCAAGCTCTCTGATATGTCAAGTATTTTTTTTAGAGCCGAGCTCATATTGAATTTACATTTTCAAGTATTGGCCAAATACATGGATCAAGAAACTCAAAAATGACCTTTCCAAATTTTTCAAGAGAAAGGAGAAATTCCCCACCCTTTCTCAGGGTCTATTGACCCCAACAGAAACATTTACAAAATATTACAAACCTTTCTCAGATTCTTGATGCTTATGGATACTTTTAATTCCAGTGGAAGATCTTGGACGATTGCAAGTATTCCATTCACACATTTTCTTGGAAGGAAGACAGAGCCACAGGAAATGCTAGGGAAATATCCCCATGTTTCTGAGGACAGAGGCAAATTCTCCAAGTACATTGATAATAATTGTCATCAGCATCCTCTCATTCTAACCAAGTGGTCCCCAAGGGCTGTTTTGGGATTCTTGTCACCAGGAGTTTATGCTTGCAATTCCATTTTTAGAACCTTAGCTCTTCAAGAAAGGATTGCATTTTTCTGCTGCTGATTTGGGTGAGGTTATCTTTCGCTGCTTCCTGGTATGAAGCTCTCTGTAAAACCAGCATCCAGGTATTGTAATAGAAGAATGGCATACCAATGCAACCTTTTAGTTCAATTTTACTCACAAAAAATGAATGACTGATGATTTTTCCCACTTTATAACTAGTATGTGAAAGAAGAGTGATTCAGGAAAGATCTTGTCCCAGCTTAACCGGGCAAATTTTCTTCTAAATAATGCTTAGGATTACAGGATACATTACATTACTTTTTCCCCACTTTGGAAACTTGAAGATAGGTGGACTTCAATTCCACTATTACACTAAGTCATGGGTCTATTTTAACTATGGTTTGTTGACTAAATTACAGGGGCCAGGTTTACACAACCACCATGGCTGGTTTCATACAACACATTTCACTAAAATTAAGCAAACATATTAGTGTTTCACATAATAGATAAATGTGGTCAAGGTAATATCAGAGAATCCTGAAATGTTCAGGAAAGGGTAAAAAAACTGAACGTGGTGGCATGATTGAAGCCCTGTCTCTTTCTTTACTTCTGTAAAAAGAGGAGAGGGCTTTGAGTGCACAACTGTAACTGACCGTTACAGTTTTTTCATCTCCCCCCGAGAAACACTGAGTGGCCACATTTCCCCCCTTGTAATGTCCTCAGTTGACATGATATCCCATCATCCTGAAAAAGGAAATGACTGAAGCCAGGGAGCTGTTGCATCTTCTCCATCTTAGCTTTGAGAAAAGAAAGGCTGTCACTATTGATGTGAGGGGAGAGATAGGAATTAATGCTTTGCCGAAAGTTGCTTTACAGTTTTTCAACTTTTCTTCCTTAGAAGCAAAATAAAAAGGGTTCTGTTTTTTCTGCCTTACTCCAAGTACCTGAGAATTTCTTCATCTTACTCTTGGTCCTTTTGATCTTCCTATGCTGCTGGATTAGAGAGAACTGGATTTTTCCTCCGTGACATCTGAACAGAGACTCTGGTTGCCTGCGCTTTCCAATCTGAAGAAGCCCTGGGAAGAGGTTCCCTTCCAAAGTCTTCCTTGAGATTTGTGGGAATTTCTTAGAATTCCTTGGGAATTCAAAGCCATGTGGATTTTGCATCCAGTACAGATAGTCCTCGACTTTTGACCATTTGTTTAACAACTGTTCAAAATTAGAATGATGCTGAAACAGTGACTTGCAAGCAGTCCTTACACTTTTGCCCGTTACAGCATCCCCACAGTCACATGACCAAAATTTGGGTCCTTGGAAATTGGAATGTATTTACAATCATGATTGTAATTGGGGTCACATGATTGCCATTCGCAACCTTCCCAGGGGGCTTCTAATAAGCAAAATCAGTGGGGGAAGCTGGATTCACTTCATAATTGTGTGATTTGCTGAATGCAAAAAATGTTCTAAAATCAGGTGCAATGACCACACCTCTTAGCAACAGAAGTTCTGGTCCCAATCGCGATTGTTAAGATGAGAACTCCCCGTCATAATGTTTTCTATGGCATTTCTTCACAGAGAAAGATAGACAACTATTATACCCAAAGAATCTGTTCTGAATTGATGCGATTCTAATACTTGATAATTTTTAAATTCAAGTTGGATTTAGTTTCTCTGCCCACCAATGCTCCCGTTATATACTGAAATTATTTTGCTCTTTATTTTCAGTGTTTTTTTCCTCTCCTTCTCTTTTTAGAATAATGAAGTTTCTCATCCTTCTACTTATGCTGGTGTAAAGAAAAATGTGTAGGCAGCTTTCTACGTAATTTTAATTAAGAGAGCACAAAGATAATGGGCTACCAACCAAACTTTAGCCCCTGAGGTTACAATGCTAAATTTATTGTATTAAATATTTAATATGGCGAACTTATTTGAAGCACAGTAGGCTAACCTTTATTTACATGCTGGGTTTTGTACACTTATTCACTGTGAAGTCCTCTCAGAAAGTCCCATCCTATTATGATCCACCAGTAGAGTTTTGCTGGCATAACACAAATCGTGGTCAAGTAAGTTAAAAGTTATGTGAATCCAGCCAACTGAGTTCATTTCTGTTTCTGTTTTGTACCAACCCAGAAAATGGGATTATTTAATTTAAGGGGCTGTGTTGTACAGACAAAGCCACTCTTGATAGTAGATGCAAGATTTTGGAGCAGGGAGAGAAATAGCAAGTTCAAGAAGATGAACATGAGAAAATGAACTGCAGCTATATTGCCACTATCATACCTTGGCAGCGAAACTCCAGATGACAACAAGGGATTTAGAGTTTTTTACATCTGCCATTTAGTGATCTTTCAGAGTTGAAAGCCATAATATAGTACTCCTAACTACATCATTTCTTGCTGGATGTTTTTCTGGGAGGATGTAATGGGAAGTTGGAATAACCTTGAGGAACAGAAGGAAGAGCTGTAACCAAGGCAACAGTCAGATAAAAGAAATCTAAGTCTGGGACAGAAAAGTAATTTGAGAAAGCATCTCAAACATGGCCCTCCTTAGTTCTCATGAAGATAAAAAAGAGGAAGGGGAATCATATGAGCATTTATGACTTTAGTGTCCTATTCTGGCCTATTTTGAAAAATTGATAAATCCCTTTGAACGCAAGGTTGCAAATGCAGTCATGATTGTATGGCTGATATCAGCAACCTGATATTAATTAAAACGATGGTCTTCCAAGCTAACAAGCATGATTTTCTCTGTTTTGGGCAGAATCCAGCTTCAAGCAAGATGGCCAACATTTTACCTTAGGTTGGCCTCATCTGCTTTTGAAATCCAAAGGTAACAAATCCATATTATAAACTGCATGAGTGATTTTGCTGGTAGTATTGCAAATTGGGACCCATGGTTCTTGATTCTTATTTTTGAATCTTTGATTCTTCGTATTGAAGCTTTGTTTCTAGGTTGGGATAAAGAGACAAAAATAGGTCTTTATTTTTATCTTTGTGCTTTGATTTTCTTGCATGTATGCTCCCAGCTGCTTATTAGTGAAATATATGCAAATTTGAAATGGCTCAGTGCCTTCTTTGATATTAAGAAAAAAGAAGGGATGGGGTGGGAGGAAATCCCCTTGGAACGAAACAAAATATTAGAGCTTATTTAAAAATGGGAAAATGGTAATTCAGCAGTACACGCCCATTCAAACTGACCTTAGCTGATCTTGAAAAAGCTAAAGAAGATTGAGGAAGAAAGACCCATGGGGTTGTTGAGTAGATGAGGAAACTGCAAAAAGAGACTAAATAATGCATCAGCAGAACACTTTTTTCATGCCTTCTACAGGGCTATCAAGCAATGGAGATATTCCCTTTGTACTAGTTTTCGAGCCAAATTTATTCCAACCAAGCTTCCACCAACTTTGTCTCTACACAAATTATTGCTTTAAATATGTGACACACACCCACACAAATATACAAAACAGAACGGCTTAAATGCTAGATTAGAATGTCAGCCAGCAAAAAAGAGTTTCTTCGTGAGCATGATTTGACTCAATTTGGATTTCACTGGAACAGCGGTTTTCTTCCAATCTACCACAGTGCTTAAATTGGCCTGCAATTGTCGGAAAGATTGTAACTGCTCTGGGGACTGGCCACTGCTTTTTTTCCCTTGCATGTATTTGAGTTGGGCGCAGAAACATCACCAATCTATTGTCCATTTTTGCAACGAATGGTTGTTGGAGTGTACCGTTTATAAAATTCTTTGTTTTCCCATGATTTGTACTTTCAAACCAAGGTTAGGGCTCAGGTTATAGTTTGGACAGAAAATACTGCCAAAACAGAACAATTAGACCTAATGATGTGACAATGCTCCTGGCTGTTTTAAATAAAAGCCATTGGAGCACATACATGCTGGCCCTCCAATGCACCTTCCATAAGAACTTGTCTTTTTAAAAATGCAGTTAATCTGAAAGCCAAAAGCAAGAGTTAGAAAGAATACAGAGGAAGCATTGGCACAGACCTCTGCAGGCTGTGCTCTTTTCTTCCAAATCCCAAAAACAGTCAAGCTCCATGACTTTTGTACATCCCTCATACATACAGCTTATGTACAAAGAGGCAGGGCTTGTACCATGATGACTCAATGTGGCTTTTGTCATTCTGCCCTCCCCATACATACCCACTCCCCAATTGATAAAGGAAAAGGTTTCCCCTTTCAGTTCTAGGAGGCAGTGCTCATCTCCGTTTCATAGCCAAGGGAGTCAGCATTTGTGCAAAGACACTTTCGTAGTCATGTGGCCGGCAAGACTATATATCGAGGCGCACAGAACACTTGTTACCTTCTCACTGAATTAGGCAGTACCTATTTATCTACTTGCATTTTTATATGCTTTCTAACTGCTAGCTTGGCAGGAGCTGGGACAAGTAATGGGAGCTTACCACGTTACGTGGTGCCTGGGACTCCAACTTGGGCTGCCGATCTTCTAGCGGACAAGCCCAGTGTCTTAACTGCCAGGCCACGTGCCCCAGTTGATATTTTATTCCCCAAAAAACCTGAATGCTTAAAGCTTCTTCCAGAAATCTAGTGCAAGGCTACTTTGGGTTTAAGTTATTTTTTAACTTTTGGGAGTGGGAGATGAAAACTAAGGGAGTGAAACTATTTCCTGCACATGGACAAGATGGGATTTTTTTGGAGGGATGTGTTTTCCTTGGTTTGGGGAGGAGAGGATCTCAATTCTCTTTGTGGTCTCAGAGCCATCATTGTCTTTGTAGTCCTTCTGTTACAATACACAGTTGCACCTGAGCATCCTCACTAAGCACCTGATATACTGCTGGACCCGATCAAATACTTTGCAGCTGTATTCAGTCACATAGATATTCTAATTTACATAATTCTTTATATGCATCCTTTTAAGTAGAGTAGATTTACAACCTTTCCTTTATTGACGATTCAAGTTACAATGGCACTGAAAAAAGTGACTTACAACTGATCCTCATACTTATGACCATCACAGCATCCCCATAGTTACATGATCAAAATTTGAGTGCTCAGCACTGGCATGTATTTATGATGGTTGTAGCATCCCAGTGTCTTCCCAGCTGACATCTGATAAGCAAAGTCAATAAGGGGGAGCCAAATTTGCTTAACAACTGCGTGATTCACTTAACAATTTCAGTAATTCACTTAACAACCATGGCAAAAAGGTCATAAAATTGGGTGCAGCTCATTTAATAACTGCCTTGCTTAACAACAGAAATTGTGGCTGTAAATCAAGCACTACTTGTAACGGTGATTCATCCAGTATTAAAAATAAACAATTGTCCTTCAGTGAAATGGTGTGGTGATCCCTGATTCCCTGATTTTAAACAAACTTTTCGACAAACAAATTTAGGAGACACTCTGATGAAATGCACAGAAATGTAAACTTGATTTTGTATCAGTTATTTATTGCATGTCAAGGTGCCTATATGTTTCTTGGCTATGGTTCCAATCTTTAGAGATTGGAAAAGATATCAAAAACTAGGATATCAAAAGATATTAAAAACTAGGAGCTGTTCACATACAGGCTTGGGTTACAAATGTTATTTTCTTGGAAAAAATAAAGGACACACCTGAAAAAGGAATAAATCTGAAAGAAGAATAATAAGAATAATAAGGATAAACTTTTGAAATTGTTTATAAGTTTGCTTTACAAAGGAAAATTCAAGAGCAAAATGAGGGGAATCATTACAAAAATGCATCTTCTCATATAAATCCCTAAAATCAAACAGTATATGTAAATTTATTTCATATCAGTGTGAAAGATTGCATTAAGAGGTGAAAGTTCAATGACCAAAATAAAGGACAAGGGTGAGTTTTTGAAAAATGAATAAATCTAAAGTGCAGCTTTCTAAAATACTGTCCTTTACAGGTTACTATAATTTAGTCTGAAATGTTTTGTGTTTCTCCCCTCAAAATATCAGAAAAGTCCAAATTCAGCCATGCAAAGGATGCTGGAAAACAGGAGCAATTCTTCAATGATAAAAAAAGGAGGTAACTCAGCTGCCAAAAGTCAATAAATAGCTACACTACACTTTGAGAAAACAGCCAGACCATCTCATAAATGGTTATGGATGAACTTCTACCCCCACAGGTGAGAGCTGTTTCACCCCAAAAAATTACAGAACAGAAAAGGCAACGAGGCCCAATTTATCAGCATTACTGCCCTTATTTCGATTGACACCTTACCTTTCTGTTCACTGTTAGCAATAAAAAATAAAGCTCAAGTATTTTAAATCTGTAACAGCAAGGAAAAGCATTGTTGTTTAACTCAGTCTGAAAAGTCTTAACTTTTTTCCTAAAAAGAGAAAATGTGGGGGCTGAGCATTATTCCCATGAAAACACACTGTGTTGGCTTGGGAGCAACGTAGAAGAAGATCTTCTCATGTGTCCAACAACAGATTTCAGAGACTGGAAGCATCTATGCAAGTTTCTTCTCTGCTTAAATTCCTTTCTGGATGTGTTCATTCTGAGCTGGGCTGTGGACCACTTTGGATATGTTTTGGGAGAGATGCTTGAGACCATGAAGTGAGCCAATGGATCACTCTCTGCAACTCTTTAAAGCAGCTGAGTCTTTTCCTGGGATTGCTCAGCTACAGAGCAGCTGACAGAGGCTAATCTGAGTGCTAAAATGGGGGCCTAATTATATGCCATCAACAGCTTTAGAAGTCCAAACCAACATCTCACATTGTGCCAGGAAAACCAGTGGTAACCAGGATAGGTCTTTCAACATACAGTATACATTCAGGGCCAGTGAGTAGTATAATACCTGCATTTTGCACTGGTTCATGCTTTTGACCCCTCCCTATAAGTAATCCCACATGCAGCTGATTGCACTATTCATATCAGGTTGTAACTAAAACTATGTAACTATAACTATGGCCAGAGGTAACCAGCTCAAGAATGATTGCTGCTGCTACACTAAGTGTAACTGTGCAAGCACACTCCTTCCTGTCTAAGAATCCAGAGATTGGTGTGGGTCAAGAAGCTAAAGCAATTTCAGCCTTCAACTCTACATAAGAAAAAAAACAGCTCTTTATCCCTTCCTCTATTACACTATTTTGTTCCTTCTAGATAATTATTGGGGTCTCTCCATCCTAGAGCCTCAGTTCAAACACAGTTCTTGGTTTGTAAAATGCATGTACCAATCAACACTCAGTCAGCTTATACTGGCTTACACTTAGAGCCTTTCAGAGGAAAGGTAATAATAGGGCAGTGCAGGAATTATCTGCAGGCTTCTCATCTCTTCAAAACACTGTTAGGTGACACAAGGCAACTGAACCCTGCAATCAACTCATTTGTAGAGACCTAAGTGCTGCTTCTCCTATATGTGGGTTTATCTCTTGAAGACCACCCTGTTTCATGATGCAAAGAAACCAGTTTGTATTTAACAGGTTTTTTTTACATTCATTTACAAAAAAAGCTTCAGGGATATGTGAAAAGCATTTTAATGAGCATGTGCCAAATGGTTCTATTTGCTTATCTATGGAGAAGAAACATCAAGAGAGAACAGAGGAAAGTCCAAGAGATCTGCAGATTTGATTCTTCGTTGATCTCAGTGCAATTGGATCATAAAAGCTCTGATGCCTCTCACTGTTACATGGTTGTTATATATTTTCATTCTTAATACTGGCACAAATTGTTCAAGTCTCATTTAGCATTCCAAGGAATGTGAAAAGAAACTGACATAAATATCAGAAGCCACTGCTTTGTATTTTTTCTCTTTCCTTTCTATTTGTCTTTCACTTTTCTTGTACTTTTTGCTTCCTTTTTCTTTATAGTAGCTTGTATTTGTTTTTATCTTCTTTTTAAAAGTCTTAATAAAAAGTATATATGTGCACAGTACATACACACACATATACAGTACATGCATACATCTTGCTATTCTTTAATAAGATCTACTATTGGCTCAAAATTATTCAGTAATATTCAACTAAGCTTGAGGTGAGATGCGAGGTCTAAGCTCAGAAAGAGAGAGAGACAGAGATATACTCACTCTGAAAATCTCAGGAAGCTACCTGTTCCTCATTTCCACTCCTCTTGTAAGTTTAATACACAGTGCCAACCTATTTGACTGAGGGAGACTCTAGAGAAAAGTTCATTTATTAATGATCCAAACCTCCCCAACCCAAAAGACATTTTGTGAACCTAATTCTGAAAGCCAAGGAAAAGCCTTCTGAACCTGGCCAGCTTTCGTGAAAAAATCAAGTCTCTTCCACATAAAAAGTCACGTGGCCATGTAGCTAAATATTGGCTAATAAACAGTTACATGAGCTTAGTCAAAACTTCCTGATCTCTATCTCCAAAGAAAATTTCTGTTAATTTTCTTTCATTCTTCTTTCCCTCTATAAACAATTTCTGCAGCATCCTCCTCCAGATTCAGTAATTAATGGTGATTGATTCCTGTCATAGCTTGAAAGAATGGTAAGTTCATGGCCCTCTGGGGATGCAGAATGGGAGCTAGGCTGCTTTTGTTGTTCAATGCGCAGTCGTGTCTAACTCTTCACGACCCCATTGACTGCACCACACCAGACTCCTCCCAGAGTCTTCCCAAGCCCATACCGATCACAATGAATATGCTATCTATCCATCTCATCTTCTGCCGTCCCCTTCTCCTCTTCCCTTCAATCCTTCCCAGAATCACAGTCTTTTCTAATGAGTCCTCCCTGCGCATTATGTGGC
>JANHZU010004759.1:143427-155880 GCA_032468055.1 Acrochordus granulatus
GAAGGATTGAAGGGAAGAGGAGAAGGGGACGGCAGAGGATGAGATGGATAGATAGCATAGTCAGTGTGATAGGTGTGGGCTTGGGAAGACTCCAAGAGGCAGTGCAAGACAGAGAAGCCTGGCATGCTATGGTCTTTGTGGTTGCAGAGTTGGACATGCCTGAACCAACTGAACAACAACAACAAAGCAAACTCCTCCAAATACTGTTGAGTTCTAAATCTCATTAACAACAGCTAACTCTGCCAATGTTTAGAAATAATACAACATAAATGTGAAGTTCCTGGACTGTCTACCCTGATGTTTTGAGCAAAATGATGTAATCTTGAGTCTTCCTTTTCTTTTTTTTTAAAGACAGAGTAATTAAACACAGGGGAGCCTGTGACTTGTAATTTCTCCACCTGGGAAACAATTATTTGAGATCTATTATTTTAAAAATTGCCATTTAAAAGGTGATGACATAAATAGGTTTAGCAGTTTCTCTGCCGTCCCATGCTTCAATTATTTCTCAAGAGAAGGTCTCTCAAAGAACATTTTCTACAATGCCTTTTCAGATCAGGAAACATGGGGAGCCAATGAGGGCACCTAAGGATGGAAAGAAATGTAACAGAAAAAACAACAGCAATAGTAATAGACTTCCTGGTAGAAGGCTTATATTTACAATCCAAAGAAAAGACTATGTAATTATTCTAAAATATGCTTTGAATGAGGAGAAGCAGAAGATATTCTGAAGAGAAAGAATACTTTTGACGTATTACAATTTTTTATTTTTTTTGAAAAACTAACCAAATATTGGTTTGTTATTGTTGTTGTTTCCTATTGTTTCCCTCCATCTATGATCATTTTGCTGAATACTTCATTCCAGTGTTATATGTGGTAATAATAATGTGGTAGCAAAGAAAACCATATACAGAAAAAAACACATTGATTTATAGCCACCCTCTGTTCAAGGAAGATGGAAAGGAACCCCCAGCCTGCTAAAATATTCTGCACATTCCTTTAGTCTTGGTCTTGAATGTGAAATAAATATTGTTGTGTCTTTCCCCCACTTTTTGCTACAGAAGAAGATAGAGGATTTGAAAACTAAGATGGAATCTGCAGATTGTAGGCGGCTTTGCTCATGAAACTTTGTACTTTGCTGTGAATACTCATGTACAAAATATGTACATAGCTAGGCTGAAAACTATTCAGAAGTAAATAAATTCAGAAGTGAATAAAAATAGGCTCTAATTTGGAAAAAAAATAAAGGTAATACATCACATTCAGTATTTGTATATATGGAGTCCTTGGCTGTTTTCTTGCAGATGCTTCATTACCCATAACCCATGTTACCTCGCTGGGTAATGAAACTTCTGCAAGAAAATAACAAAACTCAGAGAGCACCAGGACTCCACTGAGGACTCTGAGCTACAGATATTCTCTTCTTTTGATACTTGTATTTTCTTCACATATGAATCTGTGTATTTCTTTTGTATCTGAATGTCATCAGATAAAACCATAACATGTTTTTTCACCTGTATGGCAAGAAGAAAACCCAAGCTACAAAACCAGAGGTGTTTATATAAAAAACAGAGCAGTGCAATACTTAGATTTGATTCCAAAAAGATGTTTCAGAAAGTGCAAGAGTGGCATTTGTTTACAATTCTTCAAAGTCTCCATGCTTTTCCTTGGATCACATGAAAACCCCCTTCAACTACTACATGAACCTGAGAAAAGATGAACTTAGATATAAAATGCTACAGAGCCTTAACAGAGAACTAATGGCTTATCCATTACTGATAAATGAGGAGGCCTGAAATGAAATGCACAGTTCCTGAAAAAAAAATATTGATGTGACAGAAAACCTAAATAAAATGAAGAAATTGATTGGTTGTGGAATCCTTGGTGCTCTCTGAGCTTGCTTGTTTTCTTGAGATGTTTCATTATACAACTAGATATAATGATATTTAGTACTAAAAGGAAGTAGGGTTTGCCTGGTTAGTGCTGGTGGGAGTGATATTTTCTTCTTAGTAGTTCCCTTATTAAACTGTTGTTTACTGTTTGTTTGTCTGAGTTGGTAGCTCCTTGATTTGGGTATTGTTTACTACTTGATTTTTGGCATTAATCTTGGTGTTAATCTCTGCTTATCTGGGTGTTGAGTGCTGGCAAGGAGGTGTTTTGGTCTTTTTGTTTCCTTTTTAGGTTTTTAATTGTTTCTTTTGAATGGCATGTAAATGTTGTTTATCTCTATTTGCCTGTTGATGGTTGATTTTTCTGAATGCCAGGCTTCCAGGAATTTCCTAGCCATTTTTTTTAGAGTTGTATAATTTTAACAACTGTAGAATGAGGATCAGAGAACATACTGCTTGAGAGAAAACTGCTGGCAAACGTGATATTACAAAACATGTAAACATAACATGCAAACCATAGTTCTTATGGCCAGTTCAGTGCTGTCATTCAGGCAAATATAACATTAAAGCAGCCTTCAGCTATGCTGGCCTACAAGTCCCCTAATCCTTTGCTTATGTTGCTTGAAAATTATGGAAACTGTACAGTAATTACTTAGGAGAGATTATATGATAAAATAGCATCTCAGAACAGAGCTGGCCTACCATTAGAATTAGAGATTGGCTGGAACCAGGGTATATTAATGAGCAGTAATGATCAGGGCCAGATTTGGAGCACTGGTCCTGCATTACCTAGTTGCTTCCTCTGGTGAGGAGACTGCTGCATTAGTAGCATTAAGCAGAATTTGATTATCACTCAACACTTCTAAACTTAATGGGAGTGTTTTATTTTTTTGTCTCAGGTCCAACTACCATGGGCCAACCTTATCTTCATATGCATGCATGCAGCAGCACTTGTTGCTCAGTAGCCTCAGGAGAATTTACAATAGGAGCACAGAGCAGTCATAAAAATACTGTATTGTAAATTCCAATGAAGGAGGTATAATGTTTAAAGTCAGGTGTATTTCACAACTAATTGTAAACTAATTGTAAACTGATAGTAAGCAATTCATTTTCCTTCCATGTTTCTGATATGCCTACTTCTGCATCTATAAATTAATGCAATTCAAGCAGGCTTAAGCAACTGGTTGCAACAAGATGTTTTGCAACTTCTTAATCCCCTTCTTGGGATTACAAATTCCTGACTGAATATATCAAGGTAGTGTATTGAAAATCAGGGCCATAATTTCAAACCAATCATGGGTGCAAAGCAATGACAACAGTACTGCAAGTCCTAAAATTTATTTCAAATAATAGTATGAAGAGAAAAGCCATTCCTTTCTCCAGATCATCCTGGTCCAATGCCTTTACATACCTTCACATTTTTGCTTCTGCACCTAGATACAGCATCATCTCTTATCTAAAGTTGCCCAACACTGAACAATTTCACAAGTCACAATTACATCAACATCATTTTGAAACAAATTTGATAGTGCTCAAAAGGCAACAAAGTCTTGTGGAGAGAGCCATGAGTAGCTTCTGAAGCAGCTGTTTGAACCTTACAGATGACACAGCTGCTTTCATAATATGAAAAGTGCTTTGTATGTCCTTCCATGTGTCACCAGCATATTTTTCTGAATACTTTGCAGAACTCTTAAAAATAGTGAAATTAGTTAGAGCATGCATAATATATTTCATGAGAGGGACAGACATCTCAGTCATATTATAAAACATTTACATATTCCTTCCTGGGATAACTAAAGGAAGCACAATACCTATCAATTGTTGTGAATCAACCTGTAGCAATTCTGCAAGATGTCAAGGCCAGAACCTCCACATGTGCCACTGAGAAGGATAGACCAAAGCAGCAGGTGGAAGATCGGACTGCTGAAAAGAGCCAATAGAGGGACCACCGGGGAAAAATTGGTGCCTGGTGGGCATGGGGAAGCCATCACCACTGCCAGTGCTGAGTACAGAGTGGAGGAAGAGGAGGAAGCAGTGGAGGGGGAAGAAGAGAAGGAGGTTGCTGCCACTGCTGCTGCTGCCCAGAGCAGGATGAGAATGCCAGGCAGGATGGAGGAAGCCCACCTAACGAGGCTCCTCTGGTGAAGCTGACAACACCCCTGCCACCCACCTTCTGGCCAGCCTACACCCACTGCCATTGCTGCCACTGCCCCCAACTACACTTGGAGCCACCACTACCCTCGCTACCCTGGCCATTCTCAGAGCACATCACAGAGAGGGAGGTGGAGTGATCTCTGCTCCAGCAGCTCCACAAGTAGGTCTCAGCATCTCTTTCATATTCTGATGATCCTCAAGATGGCTCCACAGTTGGTGAAGGGAGCTCTTACAGTTTGTTGCAATTCCACAGTTCTCTGCAATTCTTTGTGGACTACATTTTCCAAAAAAGAATTTGTTGAATATCTAATTTCATTTATTGTTATGTCATTATTTTATTTACTGTTGTCTTGCAAGTATGTTGAGAGCTGCTGTTCCAGAATCAAATTCCTTGCATGCCTAACCATGCTTGGCCAATAAAGTATCTGAATCTGATTGTGTCCTTTTGTGATGAATTATTTGGACATTCCATTTTATGAGACATGGCTACTAAGAAAGGTATCCTGAACTTTACAGTAGCTGTACAAAACAATATAGTTCCTGGCATCTTAATTGGGGGAATGTTAGCTGGCAACAAATATCTCATCCTCACCTCTCTTTCCATTTCCATCAGATTAATCTATACTTTTTTCCTCTCTCTTCACAAAGAGAACCTACTCAGCAGTTTCTGAGGAAGTTCTTTTTTTTTAGTCTTTTAGCTGATACACTGTACCACTTAGTGCTTTTTCTCATAGAATCCAGTGTTCTCTGGAGGAAAGCATTCCTTATTGGCTTCTTCAGGTTGAAGGCATCAAGTAGCTTAGCAGTAAAGGAACTCAATGAAGCGCACGTGCCCAGTGTGGTCTGGCAACCAAGGCCAAGCAATGCAGATACAGGATGTTGAAGAAGCAGGCAGGATAATGGTCCATGTGATCATTTACTAACTCCCACCCCCACCCCAACCAATCCATTGCAATGCATTTGGCTCTTTGCTCTATATACCAGTAAAATGAATAGAGTACTTTCATTGCTATTAAAGCAGTTCAGATTCCAGCACTGTCAGAAGTAACCAGTGCCAAGTTATCAATATTGTTTGAGCTGAAGTACATAAAATAAACTTTTGGACTCTAATACCTGCTTAGAATGCTAAGTTGTTCACTTTTACCTTATTACAAGATGGGGAGAGGGCTGAAAAAGAAGACAAATGTAGCCAGATTTAAAAATCTCTGAAACAGATATTCCTTATATTGGATAACAATAATGATTGTTAAATCTGCACCTAGATAAATAGACCAGGCTAGAATAATGATTTTTTTCGATGTTTTGGATACTGATTCAAAGAAATACACATATATTACTGTGTATATACAGTAGAATTAGCCAAACAAGAAGGAATACAGGTGCTCAAATGGCCTTAGGACAAATGGTCTGTAATTTCTCAGAAGTGAAGGTGACTCCACTGGACTGAGACTAATAACATAGTTATAACTTGGACACCAAAGAGTTGTTTTTTTCTTTTGTTTTTTGGTCTTTATTCCCAGCCAAAAGTGTGTTCATCTTACCTACTCCAGACAGAGTGGAGTCAATGCCAACCACAAAAAGGCAAAAATGTAACGGGACTGGCCAAAAGCCTGGCTTTCTACTTGGTAAGCACTTGGGTGTATGTTTGAAAAGATGAACAATTATCACAGGAATGTATGCATGTATTAAAAATAAATGCATAGACGACCTGAGATGGAAGCTCTGTTGGAAGACACCAATTTGCAACAAGGAGATACTCAGGCATGTACACAATCTTAGAACTTCCCAACTTTTTAGAGCTCTTCAACTCCCAATCCACCAACCACAAAAAAGCAAGAGAAATTGGTTTCCAATTTGCACACTTTTTCCTTCACTGAATTTTCAGAGTAATGAACCTGTCTCTCTTATTGTTCTTCTGTCATATATCATTCCATTTTATGATGAATACATGGATAATAATATACTGATGCTACTATACATTCACTATCGGTCATTCCATATCTTCCCCAACTAATTGCCAAAAGTTGGTTTAGAAAGCAAAGGGTTTTCTACCATGTGCCTTTATTGACCTTTAAAAACTACCATGAGGTTGAAATATTTATTATTTTGGCCAACAGGATTAAATTAGCAATGTGAATGACAAGCATACTTAGAAAGGTATTTAGTGGCTTTGAGAAAGTTATTAAAGTGCAGCTGCCCTACATATTCTTATGTGATCATCATCAGACCAATTTTAAAACTTTGCTTTCCTAACATCAATAACATACTCATCTCTGTGGTATTTGTGTGCTTGGAATATGCTAGGAATGTAACTAAAACTGCCTGACAGCTGTTGATATTGTCTTTGTCTAATCGCTTTAAGCATGGAGATTGGCCAGATTTATCTGAGTAATTGTCATTGGAAATGTTACTTCAAGGTTTGAAAGTTATACACAAAGACAAGTTCTCCTTCATGTAAATAAACAAATGGTTAATCAATCTAGCTTCCTGTTACTAATCGCTTCCAGGAGAGAAGTCTTTGATCTTTGGGGGATATTGGCATCTTTGGAATTTGAGAATGTATTGTTGGACATGTTGTTGTTGGATTCTCAGTTGGGTAACTACTGCATTCTTCTAAACTTTAGAATCCAAAGAAAGATATGTATCCATAAATAATAAAAAAAATCAAGACAGACAGAATGAGAGAAAGAGCATAGCATAGAGAGAAACATATATCACTGCAAAAACTGTTTTAAGTAGATTCACGGGGTTTTTATTTAATGACTTAAAAAGGTGCAGTAGCAAAGTGCTTTTCTTTCCATTCCTACATGGACCATTTTCTTTCTTCTAGTTGCAATAGTTCTCTAGCTCATATAGAGAGCAGGTGTTTTCACAGCATTGCTCCACAATCCCTCTCTTCATTTTCTGAAATTCTTGGAGTGGTACTTCCACCTCATTTGGTAAAGGACCGTTCACTGTCAAACAGGAGAACACCAGCATTACATGGACCTTTGAAATGCATTCAGTACATCATATATATTCATTTGGATTTTCTGCCTCAGTTTGCCATTTCCTGTAAGGTCTCTGTGTCTCTCCCACCCATAGCTGATTTTGGGCTAAGAAGTTTAGGTTGAATACTTCTGATTTGTTGATAGTTTCAAGATGGTTTCAAAAGGGCTTATTCAATTTTGTCAGGTAGTCAAATGTGTTTGGTGAATTTTTTTGGAACAAACCTGCCTTGTCTCTAATGTGATTATCAGATTGTCCTGGAACTAGGCTATTGTGGAATAATATAGTTAATTGAAACTGAGCTGGATGTTTTATATCCTGGCTTCACATTGTGTACTTTCAACTGAGATTAGCTAGTAACAATAAAATAAAGCTAAATTCTACAAGGTAGAAGAACTATGGATTAGTGTTTCACAAGTCTGGAAACTGAGTACATCTCCAACATTAGATGGATCTGTATTTCCTCTGAAGGAAGAACTGCTTCATCTTTATGAATTCCCAGATTCATCACAGTCACAGCTTGCTGCCCCCAAGAAATACAAATATAATATGTTGGTCTGGTTCCTAGAGCTTGCAATAATGGTTGTGTTTCTTAGTATACACTTTTTGAGAAACTGTGTTTCTTTTTAGCCAAATGTAATGTCTTGTACAAACCTTGCCTATAAATAATGAGTCAAGATGTTCTGCATAAAAACTCAGTGCAAGGAAGGAACTAGGCTTCTTCTCTGTATTTGAAATGAGAAATACAATGCACTTCCAGCATTGGTTTTGGCAAGATTGGAACATTTGATTCAAAGAAGCTTCTTGGTCTGTCTTTTGACTTTTAAGAAAACAGTTAAATTATGTTATCACTGTTATAGTAGCCCTATAATATTTCCAGGCTACCAAAAATAATATGAGTCTTCCTATCAAATTGGCATTAACTTAAATCTACCATGAACAGTAGACTGCCACACTGACAAATGGAAAACACCACTTAGGAGATGTGTGCATCTTGGATATCTGTCTATTCCACTCTCCATATAATGGTGGAATGAACAAGAATCTCTCAGGATAACAACAGAAGGAAAGTGTTTCCTAACTTCATGCCCATTAAATGCATTGGTCTGCAGTGTCCACAATCCCTAAATGGAAATTGTATCCCAACATACCTGGAAATACCCAGGTTGGGAAAGACTGAGATAAAGGAGAAAGACAATTGCCATTTCATTTCATTCACTGAAAAACTAATTTAGGAAGTTTTCTTTCATAGCCTCCTCTCCAGAATTCTTTTACTAAGTGTGTGTAGTTTCAGGTGTCTTTAAGATCAGAGTTTGCCAATATTCTTCACATTATGGGTATGTATTTTGATATGTACCATAAATATAGACTCCCACAATCAATCAAGACTCAGGAAGGATCACAACAATGAAAAACTCAATTAAAATAGTAGAATTAAAATAGGCAAGAATAATGCCACTCATAATAGGCCAATTAGTTGCTAACAATCACCTTTTGTTTCCAGGGCCTTTTGGAATGCAAGGATGGTTGGAGCGAAGCCTACCACTGGAGGCAGCTTGTTTTATAGTCTAGGGCTACTACAAAAAAAGGCCTGCCTTCTAGCCCACTTCCCCCTAACCTCACAAGGGCACAGAAGTCTCAGCAGACTCTAAGTGTTCTGACTAGGTGGGAAAATGTTTCAAAAGGCAAGCCTTGATTTGTAAGCACCACATTTATTTTTCTTAGTAGTTTAAGACTTGAGGTGATGAGCTATGAACAGATTCACCAGATATTACAGTCAGGGCAATTTAGGAAATTAGAAAGTTAAGTTACCTAGCGGTTGTTCCATGTTCCGTCGTGATCTGGGAGAGTAGTAGAAGCCTCGCTCTCCACATACAAGATAGAGGGCTTCCACCAAATGAGAGCCACATAGACGCTGATTAGGAGCAGCTTGGCTAACTGTAGGAGCTGAAACAGCCAGCAGCAGCAGGAGAGGTAGGGAGCAGATCCAAAGAGTCATGGTGATGCAGATGAAAACCTTGGAAAGGGAGAGTCCAACAGAAATTGGGTTTAGAATAGAGAAAGGAAGCAGATACTAGATTACCAACATTCCATATTTTACCGTGCTGCAGCTGTCCATGCTGGACAACTGCCCTGCCACTTCATGTTATAGGGTAGATAGGCACACTGGTGACCAGAGACAACATCCTGGCCACTTAGTGGAACAATTTCTTTCTCTTGCCTCTTTTCCTTCTCGTTCAGTGAACTTGCCCTCCTGCGTGTTGCTTGAATGCTTATGGGTTTTCTTGACTTGCCTACTAAGCTCTGTCTCCTTCCCCACCCCCTGCATCTTCTATCTTTCCTTTTGCCACACAGCCTGAGAAGGGGCTCTAAATTTGTTATGGAGCTGTACAAAGTGAAGACAACAAAATGAAGGCTGAATTGGCAGGAAGGCAGATTATGGACAGTTAGCCAATGGAATGAGATATGATGTAGCTGAGCTTTAGTGGTAAAGTGCTATTTGCTATGGAATATTTCTTTCATACTTCTGTAAAAAATGACATGATCTTAAAGAAGTATATGAAATATTATACACATACAGTAAAACTTGGATTAAGATATAGAAAAACAGCCTGTGGTTGAATCTTGGGGAAATTCCAAGGTAGTGGAAAGAATTAATTCTTCACAGAGATGGTGAGCTCCTCTTAGCTGAATATATTTTAGGAGTGACTGGTAGTCCTGTCATGGACTAAGCTGAAAGTTGGACAATATCCTAAGTAATCCCTTCCAACCATCTGGTACTATAAAGATAAAGCATGGGTGCTTTATTAAATTAATTAGAATTAAATTAATTAAAAATAATTAAGATATTAAACTCATTCAGGGCATATTTGCTTGGAAGTATTGACTTCCAGATAACGCAAAGACTTAGAGAAACAATTTGTGACATCACTGAATGAACAGCAAGCTATATACATCTTAGTTATGCATCCCAAATCTGGGCTGCAAAAATATGGCCAACCAGTCGATGGCATGAAAGAGTCATCTTTTTGCAGTCAAAATGGAGTACCTCTAATCCAAGTTTCTTAAAGGGCTGGGATGAAATAGGAAAGTTAGTAGAGAGAGGTAATACCAACTTTTTAAAATCATAGCAACGTGGAGGTAATTATGAAAATGTGCACAAAATACTGAGAATGAGGCCTGCAGACTCCTAAACCTCATTGGGGAAGATTTTTGCACATAAAATAATGCTACAAATTTCAGTTCATACATTCCTGGGTTCAATGATTCAAGTTAGATGACTGGTCACTTATCATCAACATACTACACAGAAGATCACTCATATCACATCTACCAAATTAACTAAGCTGTCCCACACTACCAAGAATATTCTGAGAGGACTTCAACATAGCCAATATTTTCACAGAGAGAAAGAGAGGAAAACAGAAAATCCTGGGAAATGGCTTACCTGCCAGGTCTCAATGCTAGTAAGTTTCTGTGACAGGGTATACCACCTGGCTGATTATTAATACAGTACTGTGGAAAAAACATCCATTGAACTAGCACTCCACCCACTTCTCACCACACCCCCTTTTTAATCCTTTTAAATAAAACAAAACATTTTCAACAAAAGGCAGCTGATAAGAGTGGCTTATCTGGAAAAATCTGTTGAAAGGCACTAGTGCTCACTTATGGTGAGGGAGGAAGTGAGAGAGCTAAAGAGATAGGAAGTGGGAGGTTAGCCAAGGTATGAATTCTCCACACCATTCTAGTGCTACCACCCCAAAAGGTGAAACTGGAAAATTCCAAATTAATGCATATCATCTCAGATATCAAATCCAAGCAACAATTTGGAGACATTAGGAGTGTGGGATAATCCAGGAGCAATGCCAAAGCCCATGCAGAAGTGCTCAGAGATCCAATGGCAGAACACAGTCATAACAGTTCACATGAATACTTTTAATAAAAGCTGAGAAGAAAAAATGGAATTTGTTCAATCTAAAATTTAACAGTATGAATTAAGGCTGCTTCTCTATTGACTTTAATAACTGTATCCCCTCCTCCCTGTGGGTCTCTGACACTAATAAATATTTGATGTGAAGCCTGAAAGAGAGTAAGAAACAATACCACCAGTATATTTTTTGAATGATAGTTATGTTAACAAACAGCAGCAATAATAAGTGAAATAAAATTTTGAGATAGGACTAATATGTGGATGAATGGCAAAGAAAAGATTTAGCCAAAGGACTTGGACTATGGATTGGTTGAGAGAATAAAAAGTGAGGAATAGACATAAACCAAAATCCATTTTGCAGGAGTTCGCTAAGAGTTTCTGCTCAGATGATGCAGAATTAACAAAACGTTCAAAACAAATAATATATAAAATTCATTACTCTCTTCTTAGTGTGCTATGATTGGTTGTAGAAGGCCAATCATTAAATGGTGCACTTATCCCTCCTTCTATTTCTTTCCTTTCCAAGCATCACTGGAAAGTACCTATTTTTTCCAGTTTGCAAAAGCTCTGAAAATGCTTACCAACTTCAAGAAATCTCAGTTCAGTTCCATGCAAAAAGCTACAGATTCTCTCTGAATTCCATGGATTCATTGAAATCTGGGCACACCTATCTGAATTCAGACGCTTGTGGGTAGAATAAAACAGACTTACCAAACCACTGCAAGGATGCTCAGAGATTAAGGGGAATATGTAACTCCCATCTCACCTCCTTGCCATATTTATAATCTAGGGAGACAAGATTTTACCAGATCAACACAGTCCATTTTTTTGCTAGTTCAAGCACATTAAGTCTTAAAGATGAGGGAAAAAATAGTAACAACAGCTTGCTGTTTCCATCTCATTACACCAGTAGCATGTGTGCTTCACTGAATCTCTGCCTTGAGTTGTTGTGAGCCTTTTAGCAGGAGATATAATGGGGCTATTAAACTTGTCCAATTACACTAATGCTGAGCAATTGGCAATGCCTGGATTGGGATGACCACCAAACTGTCCATCCTAGCAGCTGTTTCTGAAGTGCAAAATTAAGGAACAGCAAACATGTTAACACATTCAGTTAATCTAATCCCTGCTGGGCAACTACTGATAGGACAAAGCTGTTGACAAGATGCTACTCTTGCCAGGTGTTAATGAGGGAAAAAAACTACTTCATTAAAGCAAAGGATAACCAAGGCCACATTTCTTTGAAAAAAAAATATGTAGGGATGAAATCAGGTTACCCCAGCTGA
Source organism: Acrochordus granulatus (assembly GCA_032468055.1). Lineage (NCBI taxonomy): Eukaryota > Metazoa > Chordata > Lepidosauria > Squamata > Acrochordidae > Acrochordus > Acrochordus granulatus. The sequence continues at coordinate 155,676 of JANHZU010004759.1, forward strand.
TGAGCGGACACCACTTAAGGCTTCATTTCATGTCAGGACTTCTTGCCTTTTTTGAAGTGAAACATCTATATATTTTATCAGAGAACATTATAAGCTGCCGATAGTCATTTTGAATTTGGCAGCATTTGTTGTTGTTCAGTCGCGCAGTTGTGTCCGACTCTTTGCGACCCCATGGACTGCATTACGCCAGGCCCCCCTGTCTTGC
>JANHZU010004759.1:155980-166319 GCA_032468055.1 Acrochordus granulatus
TTGGAACCAATCTGTCATTCCATGTCCAGTTCTAACTGTTGCTTCTTGACCAGCATACAAGTTTCTCAGGAGACAGGGGGGGAACATGCAGGGTAGAACTAGATCAAATTATAAATGGTGTGGAGAAAAGGAAAACTAGGAACTATTTTTTCTCATCTGTTTAACATCAAAACTCATCTGGTGAAGCTGAGAGGTGAGCAATTCAAGCCAGATAAAAGAAATTATTTCTTTATACTACACGACCTTCACTGTGACAACTGCTACCAGTACATAAGGAAGGAAAAAAATGAATAAAGTAGTTATCCATTTGGAAATAGATTCTCAACTAAAGTACCAGGAATGTCTGGCTTATATTTTGAAAAGCTACATAAGGATAGCAACTCTTCATGTTCAAAATGAAGGAGTGATTGAAAAAAAGCAGAAGAATGTATATTTCCTTAGTAAGTTTTGAAAGTAAGATATCTGCTTAGTTTTGAGATTAATGATATCAATTGATTTTATAGGAAAATGAGGAAAGTATTCTATCATATGTTGAAGAATAAGGCCAGAGAATCAAAGAAGTGTGAATCGAAAACACAGATGCAAGAATGACTGGAAGCATGTTTTTGAGATACAAAAACCAAGAGCAAGCAGAACTAGAGAGAATCCATGTTTGAATGAACATATTTTTATCAGACTTGCCACAAATAAACTTTTCCAGTGGACACAGTGGATAATCAGCAAACTATCTGATGAAATAACAAACATACTAAACCCACTCAAATTGGTCAGGTGCATGGAAGTGCCGCAACACACTAGCTTGGACTTACACAATTATGTTCCAGAGATCAGGAAAAAAGCAAAGTATGGATTATGGATAAAATATCAAGAGTCAGGATATGCACTTCCATGATGAAAAAAGAGCTGATTTGGAATAGAAAATAGAAACCAGGAGACTATGAATTGTTGTCCACTTTAGGTAGGAAAGCCAGCTGTGTGACTTTGAGCCAGTCATTCTCAGCCAGCTCACCTCACAGGGGAGCTGTTGTGGGGAAAATAGGAGGAGGAAAGAGTATTAGGTATTTTTGCTTCCTTGAATTACTTATAACAATAATAAAGACAGAATTTTAAAATATATAATAAATAAACTACCCAAGAACATCTAGATTCAAATAGTTTTATCAAGTGTTATAATATTGGGGAGTTCATTGTGTCAGTTGTGTAATGAAATGTCTGCAAGCAAACAACCAAGATTTAGAGATCACCAAGAACTCCACAGTTGAACTCTAAGCTACATATATTCTCTTCTATTGCAGTCATAATATTCCGTGACAAAGTTGATGAAAATCAACTGGTTAGAATCCAAAACTTTGTACTTATGAAAACTTTCTTATATCTTAGGGGGAAAAAAGCTCTATTAGATGTGCGTGCAGTATGTAATATATAAGTATATGTCAGCTTCACCATGCTACAGCTTGCTATTTTATTTGCTGCATTTCCCTTGCTACTTTTCTCATTATTGTTTCCACACTTTCAGTAGAAGAAAACTGATTTGATAGCTGGTTACAAATTTAGATAGCCTCTCTACTTACATTACTTAGGACAATTGGGTTGATCAGCACAACTATATTCAAGTTTTGATTCAATAAACATATGCAACTGTTATACTATATTGTTTTGTATCTTGTGGTGGTTATATCCACTATGATGAAGATACTTTGTGTGATGATAATAATCAGCAAAACAAAACCATTCAGTGCCCTTTCCCTTAAGGGTTGTTTGATGCCAAGTTGCCAAAGAAGCTCTTTATTTTGAATATCATGGCCTGTAATGTTTCAAAACATAAAATAAAATAAAGATGATAGAATATGATTATTTTCTATTTATTCTGACCAAGTCAAATGTCTTAGTCTCCCTTTGGGTTGTAACGACAATGTGTCAAGCAGATTCCATTAGCTGAGTGCCCATATAACTCTCCTAGGCATGGTATTGGGGAGACGGTTAGATGATAAGTCTTTCTACCTCTCAAACCTTCTGAATCTAATTTCAAACATTGTGGTACTATTCTAGGTTGTTTTGACTATTTGCAGGCATTAGGATCCTATAACACTGGCATATTTACATGTTTCTGAGACTTGAGTGTTACCAGATATGCTCAGGAGCAAAGCTCAGACTTCCACAGAACCATCCCTAATACATATTCACAAAGGAAACTATAAACAATGGTCTAAAGTGAATTCTAGTGAATTAAACCCATTTTCCACATACAATAATTTCTTCCAATTGAAAGAGTGCTTTTTTTTCCCCTGTCACATGGACAAGATAGAGAATCAGAGTAGTTAAGTAAATACATAAAAATATAATGATTTTACCTTGCGGGGCTTAGTAAGTTAGTAATTTATCAAGTTGCAAGCTAAAGAGTAAAACGCAAATGAAATGAAAGCCTGGAATAAAATGTTAATTGTGCTGATTTGGTGTCTTAAGCTTTTGCTTATCTTAGCCTGCCTGAGATCATCAAAAATGGGAGCAGAATTGCAAAAAAAAAGTTGTCTTTGGGCAAAATTGCAAAGGGGCAGGGGGAGGGACTGACTGTTTGTAAATTAAGGAACTACAGGCAAAAGAAGCAATCCTAAAAGCTTTGGAAAAGAGGCACACATACTCCAAGGAAATTAGGTGAAAAGGTGGGGAGGTTCTACTGAAATCTTCCTTGGACATAGAAAATGTTGCCCTTTCTAACAGTCCTGTTGAACTGGTCTAAAGAGTAGTGGAAGAGAGGAAATGGTTTGAAGCTTGGTCACAAAATAATGAAAATAGATAAAAGTGGATGGTTATAGCATTGCAAAGAACTTTTTTTCCCTTGTTCTTTCTTTTCTAGGTTGCCATAGCTCTAACATTGGTTCCCCTAAATCAGGAATCCTTAAACTAGTTTCTACTGTGATACAGCCTAGAGAACCACTTCTAAAAAATAAACCTCTGCCATTTCTTTAAGGGGTTAATTTGGTCTAAAATGGATGAATGGAGCTTCTGCAAGAATTTATTAACTGAATCCTGGAAAGGGGGCCAAACTAGAGATCCTAGATGGTGGTGGTTTGAAATATCAAAAGCAGCTAAAAAGGAGATCTCCTGCCCTATCTCCATCTTCACTGTTGGTAAAATCTTACTTGTTAGAATTGATATCATTCTGAAGTATAAATCATTTTTATAAACCATTATAATTAGTGACTAGGAAACAGCGTTCCATGCACCTTGGCTTATAGTCATGGCCACGGAAGTGTCTTCAGACAATGCTGGCTCCCTTGGTTGTGGATCAGAGAGACCAATTGTGGCCCTAGATTCATCCACAACTGGCGGGGGAAAATTTTATATTTAGGACATACAGAGAATAGGAGTGAAGGTGCAGTACCTTTTTATCACTACTTCTGGCTTTAAAATAAAGAGCTTGATCTCTGGATTGAAACAGGTCAACTTTAATTTGCATCCCATCTTCCCGTTTAAGATTTGCAGCACAGTCTTCTAAATGGTTACTCAAAAGTAAGCACGTGTAGGATTGAAGCCAAGCTTAGCAAAATGCCAGTTTAGCATTTGTGTGGATACCAAGGGTAGATGCTGTGCAATTATTTAATTGGTGCGTACACATTCAGCAATAGAATAATATCTGTAAAGCTGTTCACATGAGGATGCAGAAGGAAAAGGATGTATCCAGCTGTAGTTATCAGAAAATAAAAGTTGAAGCTTCCCATATCTATTTTCTGCCTGGATTCTGGCTGCTAAGGACCCAGGAATCCAGCTGGGAACAGAGAAACAGCATTGTTTATTGCATGACAAGAAAGTGAAAAAGAAGCTTGAGTTTGAGACATTCATTCCTCCCAACAGCTGGCCCAGATGATGATGATGAAATTTATCTTCTTTATCTATTTATTTATTTGGTGGGTGCTACAGGATACTGCATACAAAATTACCAGACACAAGAACAGCTTTTCCCCCCATGCCATCGTTCAAATTAATACTTAACTCATGCGATATGATCATGCAACATGAACAGAAAGATAGAGAATTCTAATTAATCCAGAAATTCTAATGTGTATATACACCTACTAATGTCACACTTTACAATATTTCCTTTCTATTGACTGCACACTTATGAATAACTAACACTGTTATGCATTATCTTATGCTGTTATTTATTGATGTTGCAAGTATACTGAGAGCTGCTGTACTGGAATCAAATTCCTTGCGTGTCTAACCGTGTTTGGCTTATAAAGTATCTGAGTAAACATCTAAGTATCTTCTTTTATTATTCCACCTGGCTGGGCTATCAAATCTCAGTTCTGAAATCTGCACAAACACTAGATAGCAGCAAAGAGTCAGAGTTGTCGGTGTCTCTTTGTTGAGACCTACTGCTTCTCTGAGCGTTTGCAGCCCCAATTTGGCAGCCCATGAGTCTTTGTTTTATTACCCCAACAAACTTTTGAAATATAGTAGTAGGTTACACAAGGCGAAGGGACAATTAATCCACATTTAACAATCTAAGTAGTATACAAGAACTGAAATGTATCCCACATCTCCACATTCAAGTACATTGTCTAATACGACCTATGAACTAAGAGGGATTTTCCCACCATCAGTAAGAAAAGTGAGAAAGGTTGCTTCTCCAGACTTGGTTGCCCTCTATAAAATAAACTACTACCTAATCTAGCAAAGGTGGTATAATCAGAGGAGCCTAAAGGGCCATCACCGGCATGTGGAGCCCAGATTTGCTACCTTAGGCATTTCTCAAAAACAAACAGCTTTCAGTGTTATCATTTTCTTTTTGAGAATGTCGGCTCCTTTTTAGAATACAAAAGGCACATATGGCATTCGTTTAGGGTGTTCTACACACTATCCATATCATCCACACAATTCTGAGTACCCAAGAATTTCTGCCAATTCTAGCAGAGATATGCTTCAGAATGGAGAGGAATTCAGATGAAGCCCCCTTTTCTGACTTGTTAAAACAACTTCGTCTTTTGGCTACTTTGGAAGCAGTTTCTGGCCATCTCCACATGTCAGACTGTGTGTGTGTGTGTGTGCATGAACATGCTTAGCCACTTTATTTCATTGAGAGGGAGAAAAAAGCAGAAGAGGCTGTGTATGCACAGACCTGAGGAAACAGCAAAGAGCAGCTCCTACAGCAACCTTGTGAGCTTGGAAAAGAATATACTCATTTAACAATTTGAAAAGAGGCACTTACACATGTTCCTTTATATTCTGAAACATTTCTTTTGATGGATTTGCACAGCCATAATGGCCAAGATTTCTTCACAGAAGAAATTTAGTTACAAGATTTCCATTATTCTTATATAATTCTACAGAAGAAGATCTTTTTCCTTGTTGTGATGTACATGAGTTTGAAAAGAAAGAAATTAATCTAAGATCTAAGAAAACAACTCAGCCCCACTTTTATCTTTTAAGATTTGAACATTAAGCAGGATTAGGCCTAATGAATACTTGGATGGGAGACTACCAGACATTTCAGAAAGCGCTGGGAATTGAAAAATGTCCTAAAGAAGGCAAAAACAAACAATTTCCATACTGTTACTAAGAAAACAACTTGGGAGTGTGCATGAAATTAATGGAAATCAAACTCAAAGGAATCTTCACTTTTGACTTAAATGATGATTGTATTTGTGTGAGGAAAGAAAGAGATAATATTCATTATAAAAAGCTCAAAGCTTCTCAACTTAAAAACTAATTTTATTTTTAGGACATTAAGAATTCATTGCCACTAAAATTGGCACTGATACTTAAGAATTAACTTAGGTATTTTCCATGGGCATGGGATGATTTTGAGGAAATTGTTGATTTTCCATTCAACTTTTGAAATTTCTTCTATGCAGGAAGTCTGACTGCAGTTGTACATATTGTCCACTACTTGTCCTCTTTAGAAAGGGATTTGAGAATTATTTTTTCAACTCTTAAAAAAATGGTGGAGAAGTTGTAGCCCTACAACTATTCAGCTGCTGGTCCTGTTTTCCCCCTCTTTCTTCTTTGTGTGTAGACCTTGGAACACCCCCCACCTCCCAATATCCCACCACTGAAATTTGGTGGAAGCCTGCTAACGAACAGAACCATACTTTGGTTTTGTGAAAAATAACCGATCACTAATTTCCCCAAAGGCTTAATATATTATCTGGCTGGCCATTCCATCCCTCCTATACCTATACAAAATTTAGCACTACTCCTCTGATGATATCACTTGTATCTAACAGGATGCAAATGCTTGCCTTCCCCTTTCTTGCTGTCATTACATATTCCTGCATCAACTTCAGGGTTTCTTCCCCAAAATGTGTGGCAATATGTAGGTGAAGATTTCTCAGTCATCCAAGTAGAGTTGTCTGGAGGCTCAAGACAACTTTTGAACATGGGGTTCCCTGACCAACTTTTTTTTAGACTGAAGAAGCTGCTTGGATGAGCAGCAAAACATTTCTAAGACAAAAAGAAAAGAAGCTTTTCTGTCTGTTCCTCCAGACAGCTTTTGCTGAACTACAGTTCCCACCATCCTTCATCATTTATCAGAATGCCTGTCTGCAAGGTCTTGCCTGCAGATTCATGAAGAAAATTTTGTTGCTCCAAATATTCTTGTAAGTATAACATTCTCAGCAAATTTGGGTATAAAAATTCTATGTGAAATTTGGGTATAAAAATTCTATGTGATTAAATTAAAAACATTGTAATGAGCTGCTCTTTTGAATAGTGAGCTCTTTTACCTATTACTAGGTAATTTGGCTATAGTGTTCTATGCTATTAACTAATTTAATATATTATACCTTCATTTACTGCTGATATAAAATATGGTAGCAAAATTTTTCAAGAAGATCAGACCCCAAACTCAATTTGAAGATATTACATTGATATCTGATTCATGTTGAAGCCCAATTGCAAGAGTTAATTTTGGACTATAGGGAATCCTCATTTAGCTATTACAATTGGGACCAGCAACTCAGTCATAAAGTGAAGCAGTTGTTACATCTTACTTTAAACTTATTTCAGCTTTCCTTTGCTTTACAGACATGTATCAAGAGTTGTAATGCAAGGATTGGTCACAAAGTTACTTTTTCTTCACCATTTAACTGCTAATGGTCACTAAATGAGGACCACCTGTATGACAATTGCTTGGGATTATAAACCTAACAGAATGTCTTCCTTTTGTGTACTATGACATACTTAATATTAGCTACAGAAACTGTTTCTGAGGAACTGAAAACTGGAAACAGGACTTCTTAATAATAACTCCCAAATATTCTTTCCAGCAAAGCTCATCTAGTTGTACAAATGAATTCATGCTACATCAGGTTACAGCTTGTTTTTACTTCACTTTGGTACTTTCAGATCCTATATTTATGGTATGATTTTAACTCTTTGCTTATATTGGTCTATTGTCATTTCAGCTCATGAGGAGGGACAAATGGTTAACTCCCTACTTTCCCTGAGTTTTGCAACATGTAAATACTAAACATGCTAAAGGGCAGTTAAATTATATTTCATGCCACTAAAGAAGATCTTAATATGTTTAGCCTGCCATCCCCTAGCACAAAGACACCACACCACCCCCAGCTCAAGAGCTAGCAAAAAAAAAGGACATCAACAATTACAAAATAAGAAAATGGGAAACAACACTTTGAAAGTGTTAGAGCAGAGTTCCAACAGTTCAGGAAGACTGGGCAAGATAAGGCAAGATGATCATCTTTGGAAGACTAATTAGAACAGTGTTCTAATCATTAGAATAATTAGACTAATTAGAATCAGTGTTCTCAATTTGGCAACTTTAAGACATATGGATTTCAACTCCCAGAATTCCCCAGCATGCTGACTGGAGAATTCAGGCGTATGAAGGTCTTAAAGCTGCCAAGTTTGAGAAATGACCTAGAAGCTGCCGTTGGCACAGAATGCAACAGCTCAACTACTGGCAGGTAAGAACATCCAGTGCCATGTGTCATTTTAAAAAAATTATTCATTTAATTTAAAAAATTTGTATGACCACCCATCTTGAAACACCTCTGGGCAGCTGACAACAATAAAACTATAAAAAACATTAAAAATATTTTAAAAACTATAGACCTAGTGCCTCAATCAAGTTCCCTAGGTGCCCCAGTGACCCTTGGCAGGCTCTACAGTTCTATCAGTGCTTGACTAAAGAGGCATTTTTAATGGCCTTCTGGAAGGCTAAAGGAAGAGGTGCTGTCAGACTGCTGAGGGGAGGATGTTCCCATAAGGTAGGGGAACCGTGGAACCTTGGAGTTGTAGGCTTCCATTTGGCTTTCTGGTATTATTCAGAAATAACTTTCTGATATTATTCTGGTATTATTTACAAAACTTTTATGGACTACCTACTTAAGGCAGAACCATCTGGTTGGATTCCAAAATGGGATGTGGAATTTGATCCCCACATGAGATCACAGAAATGTTAAGATGGGAATAGCCTTTATCCTCCAATATTGGTCCTGTAATGATGGGATGAGCAAAAATATCAGTCATTTGGTTCTAATCTCCTCTTCTATGTGTGAACCTTATGATAGTCCTCCTCATATTAAATTTTAAATGCTCCAAGTGAGCATTCATAGAGATAAATTAGAATGTGCCCATTTTGTAGAGATGCTTATCTTCTTTTCTTCTGCTCATTCTAAATCAGCCTCTGATTCCTAAAATTCTCATTGTCTTCTTTCCCTGGCTAGTGGCTTACATTGTCTTCTAGCAACACTTATCCATTGTTGAATTGCCTTTGTTACTTCTCTATCAATGCAAGAATGGTTGGATGTGATAGACAATAGGCTATATATAAATAATTCGTGAGGAAATGAACTTTATTAGTTTTATTTTAGTAATAGAACTAAGGGTCGTTTTAAAATAATTTTTTTTAAAAAATTCATTTGTTCAGCCTGTAAAATTAGTCGGGCCCTAATATCTTTTTGTAGGTATCAACTACAGAACTTAGACAATGATAATGTATTCACCAGCAGATTTCAGCAGACTGTTATTGATAAGGTCTCTGAAACAAGCTGATCAATAATCAGTATCCCCTCACCCTTACAAGGAAATACAAAAGTGCACTCTTGCAGTGAATTCTGCCCAAAATATTGTTCACGGAACTTGTTTTCCAGCAAACATCCTGACATCATAAATAATGGCAGGGATTTTAAATCAGCTAATTCCTTTCCTGCATAGTCCTGCAGACCCTTCTGCATTTTAATTCCTTTGTAGCAACCACAGGATGTCTGATGGAGTACTTTAATAGATTTTGGCATTGAAAAAGCTTTTCTAATATCACAGACTTGATGGGAAGTAGACTTACTAAGATATAATGGCTGTTCCCTTTGCTCATCCTGTTGCTATGCTACTTCCGATGGCACCTATAATATAAAAAGGCATTATATCAAAAGTTGTTCTCTGCATAAAAGATTCTGAGACAACAGGAAGGAAGTGAGAGGAATAATGGCAATGTTAATAGTTTGGCACAGACACAAGACAGAAGAATATGACCCAGAGTAGACTCACATGCTTAAGACTTAATTGGAAAGGAAAGATTATCAAGTTTCACTTCTAGACAAGAGAATATTGTAAGCCCAAGAGAAATTTGGACACTTCTGCTTTTTTAGAGGGATCATATGTGGAGATTGTTTCTATGATGCCTTCACTTACTTTCCCATTTTAAAACAGTGATGCCTTCTAACTGAGGCAGACCTAAGTAGTAGTTGCATTTCTTGGATGTTATAACTGAAAACAGCATGACGGCACAAGTGGTTAAGATGCTGGGCTTATCAGCCAGAAGGTTGGTGGCTCAAGTTCGATAAATATGTACCACTTCAGTGGGAAGGTAACAGCATCCATGCACCTCGGCGTATACTCATGGTATACGTGACCATGGAAGGGTCTTCACACGTGACCATGGAAGGGTCTTCACACAATGCTGGCTCTTCGGCTAGGAAACAGAGATGAACACCATCTTCTACAGTGAGGCACAACCTTTTAGGATTTGTAAGTAACCAAAAGAAACTGTCTGGATTTTCCGATCCTGGTTAATGGAAGTCAGCTAATTAGGTTTTGTGAAGTATGGCACTAAATATTTCACATCTACTCAGCAAGCTGCTGTTAAGACTTCAACTAAAGTAGCTGTTTGAAAAATGGATTGTCTTAAAAAATAGTAGCACATTTCTATGACCAGCAAAAAATAGAAATGCATATGTGTCTCCATCACGGAATCTGTTTACCATGCTGCAAGTTATCTGTTGGCAGATGATGAGCCTTTTAGCCTTTGAACTTGCTTTTGTGCTTTATTTCTTGTTTATTTATATAAAAGCCTCAACATCCACAGCTGGTGTCTGTT
>JANHZU010004759.1:166419-190106 GCA_032468055.1 Acrochordus granulatus
CTGGTTGCCAGTTTGTTTCCAGGTGCAATTCAAGGTGTTGGTCATCACCTATAAAGCCCTTCATGGCATGGGTCCAAGTTACTTAAGGGTCTGTCTCACTCCAATGGGTTTGTCTCATTCCCATGCTATCAGTAAGAGTATGCTTCTGATCCCATCATCCAGGGAATTTCAGGTGGCCAGGTACAGGCCTTCTCTGCCATGGCTCCCGCCCTTTGGAACATCATTCCTCCTGAGGTTGGATGACTTTGGGCCAGTCATTCTCTCTCAGCCCTTGAAAGGAGGCAGTGGCAAATCATTTCCAAAATCTTGCCAAGAAAGCTTCAGGGATTTGTCCAGGCAGTAACCTGAAGTCAATAATGACTTGAAGAAGAAGAAGAAAACTTTAAAGATGAGAAAGTAGAAATCTATCACTATTTTTGTTTTTATTACTGTTAATATCATAAGACAAAAATTAAATCAAAAATAAAATCTAATTTGAAAATAGAAATAAACAAATATTGAGAGAGAGAGAATAAAAACCTGGGAATATATATTAATACACATCTGATATTAAGGAGAAAAATAAACATTTTGGACAACTATTTTCTGCCGAATGATATTTACAGAAAAGTAGGTATTCTATTAACAAAACTTTGTTTAACATCTTTCAAAACTCTTTATATACTATTTATTTCATCTAAGTTTAATGAAGTGATATAAAACTATAAATTAGTTTTATGAGAAATTCTTGATGAAGTGGGATAAAACTGTAGATTACTTTTATGGCCAAATCTTAATGAGTAGTTGAAATGACTTAAAAGAAATCCATGTCTTGCAAAGAATTCCATGAAGGGCATTTAATTCAGTTCCCAAATCATCTCCCAGAAAATGTAAAGGTTTTCAAGAGAATATATGCATATTATTATTCAAATATTGTAAATGGCCTTGCTAAACTCTAGATACGGTACATTCATTATGAAGAATGACTGAACTTGACTTCTCCAAAATCAAAGTAGAACATGTGACCATTTATTTTGCAAAATATAATTAATGTCACAGGATTCCTACCTCTATTAAATCTCTGATTTTATGAAATCTTTTTTCTTCCAGTTCCTTCTACAAAACACGTTTATCTTAATGCTTAAAAATAGGATAATCAAAGAATAGAAAGGAAAAAATACAAGAATTGAACATTATTCCCTTTTCTTCAAACATTTAAAGTAACTTTAACTATTGATTCAAGATAATAAATGTTAATCATGTTTATGAACATTTAGGAAAAAATCCTACCACTACCAGGACCCAGGACCTATTTCTTAAGAATATATCATGTCAGATCACTCTTATCTTTATGGATGACAGAGTTTGGTAGGCCAAGGGAATGCCACAATGTAATGTACCTTGATCTCAAAAAAGCATTTCACAACATTTCTCATGATAATAGTCTTATAGAAAAGATAAAGAATTGTGGACTAGATAATGCTTCAGTCCAGTAGATTTGGAACTCTTTGAAGTGCGACACTCAAAATGTGCCTCTAAACATTTCTGGACTATTATGGAGAGAATAATAAATGGAGCCTCCCACATTTCCACTCTTGGCCCAACAAGATTCATTAGCAATATAAAATTATTCAACATTATTCAGCAGCAATATAAAACCTAGAGGATAGATTTGAAGGGATGCTTATCAAATCTGCAGACATTGAGTTGTGGGTTGACCTTAGAAGAAAAACATCACAATTCAAAATTACCTCAACAGGCTTGTCTGTTGTTTTGCTTGGCCAAATCTAACAAAATAATTTTTGGCTATGACCAGGATGGAATCCTGAATCTGAGTAGGCAAAAGTTGCTTTGTCTAAATAGCTGTAGGTTTCCGATCTGCTGTTCAATCTGTTTTTCTCAGGTAATATCTCAGGCTGCGCACGTATCCTGTTATACAACTCTTCACTTACAAAAATCTGCTTTTTGAAGAGCTGCACTAGGGAGAGCTGGCTTGGTGGCAGTGTGCATGAGGATTATAGAGAAGTACTAATGGACCACCAGCTGAACCTGAGCAAATCACGCTATGCAGCAACTATAAAGGCCAATGCAATCTTGACTGTATTAACAGAAGCAGTGCATCCAAATAATGGGAAGTAATAATTCTACAATACCCTGCCATGATATACTATGTTTAGTTTGGGGCATCTTATTTTAAAAGAGACCTGCAGAACCTGGAGTTTAGAGGAGAGAGATCCAGTATTAAGGAACAGTGATAGTATGCCCATGAGGAATAGTTACAGAAACTAGGTGTGTTCAGCTTGATAGTTATGTATGTAATTAGGAGTCAGATTCAACTTGAAAATTACATAAATTCAGAAAAAAATCATTCCTATGTATGTGTTTACAAATGGAAAATAAGCATAGATAGGGCTTAAATGTGTGAAAGGTGGAGAGGTGAAGTTTAATCACTTCCAATTGGTTCAGCATCCAGGAACAGAGCTAAAATGCATGTGCATTGATGCCTATGTCATAAAATAGGCTTAATTAAATCCAAGTTTTTAACTTAATGCCATATGGCTAAAGTCAATATTTTTGTCTAAACAATCTGCTGTTCAGTGTATTTTTCTCTGATGATATAGCAGGCTGCCCATGTGTCTGGTTATGCAACTCTTTGCTTATGGACACCTGTTCTTGGAAAGGATGTCCAGCTGAAGTCAAATATTCAGATACAGAACCATCAGGAGAAAGATTTGGGACCTTTAATATTACGCCACCAGCACTTGTCAACTGACTAACAGCAGTCATCTGTAGTATTTTCTCCCAAGATATTCTATTACAAATCTCTTTTAATGGCAATAATTAAATGCACAAATTGCCATTTAAACACAAACTTGCATATGTAAAATTTATTTATCTACTTGCCATATCATCTCCTAGCCATCTCTTCTCTTTACTGGGTGATGTATTTGTCTCCCTTTAGGCAATTCACCATTGTCTATTCTATTACATAGGAAATATGATCAAATAAAATTGAGTTCCCCCCCTTCTCTCCTCTTCCCAGCTGTTTATGAAAGGGCTAATGTTGAAATCTTCTCATAATCCAGCTATCTATATGAGAAATGGGAGAGGATTCTGTGAAGCCATAAGCAGTCCAAGAAAACAGCTCAGCTTATACCAGGTTAGACTCTTACTGTTTTGTCCAGGTGTTGCCAACCAGACACACTTCAGATAACTTAAGCTACAATTCCCACCAAGTACAACCAATATGATTAAAACATCTGGAGAGCATAGACCATGGAAGGTTGAGTTGTATATGCTCATAGTTGATATAAGGCATATCCTTTGGATCCTATGAATCACACTTCTCCTTTCTGTCTCTTACTAACAGGCTGAATACAGATTTGTGGTCTTTGCCCAAATCCACACATGTGCTAAAATAGTCCTGGAGATTTCAGCCAAAAATAATGTTGTGCTTTGCTTGATCGGTTGCCATAAATGCTTTGAGGATAAATAGAAATCCATAATAATGGTAGCAGAATCTGTATCCTGTTTCTGATCATTCCTCAAGTCTCTCAGGGCCAACATTTTTTAGACCTTATCGAGCTCCAACACACTTGATTCCTGAAAGCTCAAAGTCCAGAGATTTTTTTAAAAAACAGCCCTAGAGACAAAATTATGCCAAGAATATCTTTCCCCAAATTCATGTCCTTTAAACCAACACCCTTTTTCTCCCTTCTTATAGCTTTTTTTAAAAATAAAAACCCATGAATTTATTACAGTAAATGTATTATGGTCCTATACTGTTTCTTTCAATCTTCCAGGAACAGTTTATAGCACAAAAATGTCCTTAGTGTATCATCTGCAGTCTCTCTGAACAATTAATATGGGGGAGGATGGCAATAAATATATCACTTTGCAGAAGTCACTCATGGAAATCAGAAACTGTCTTATATCCTTATACCTGACATTCATTTTTGGTACACCTACCTTAGTTTTGTCCACAGCAAGAGTACTTGCACACCATAGATCTTCTAGCTCCCGTTTTGCTGCTCCCGGATTGCTCTGCTCTCATTCAAGAGTGAAACTGTCAATGGTATAGGTTTTTTTTGGGGGGGAGGTATTGAGAGGAGTTAAATGGATGAACATAGTGCACCACAGAAAGAGAATATACTATGTGTAGCTCAGAGTTGAACTGTGGGGTCCTTGGTGCTCTCTAAGCTTGGATGTTTTCCTGTAGATGTGTCATTACCAAACTAGGTAACATTCATCAATGCTGGAGGGGAGTGAGGTTTGCTCTCTTTTTATATTAGTGGCTTTTGCCACATCTGCAAGTTTTAATGCACTCATTTTATCCTTTACTCCCCAACCCCCAAATTTTAAGCAGCCAGAAAGGTTGTAAGTGATGGCATTGTCTCACAAGTTGAAAACCCCCTGGTTTTCAGAGCCCCTCCCTAAAAATATCTAAGCAGAGAAGGAAGAGTCCCAGCCACAAAAAAAAAACAAAACAGTTTGCCCAGCAGTTGTTCAGTATCTATATGACTTTTTGTCCATGCAACCATTCTAACTGATATTCCTTACCTACATATCTATGCAACTACCAGTTTTCTTGATGAATGCACATCTATCCAGAGACTATCATGGTTTGAATAAACTTTAAAACAACCAATTTGTTAGTGGGTAATGGAGCATGACATTTCTTTTATCTCTGAATGAAATAACTATTAATCATTAAAAAAATAATAACCTAGCTGTATTAACTGAAAACAAATCTTAGGAGTTGCATTTAGAAATATACTTTTCAGTTTTCAAAGTATACTTTAGTGTGAACTTGTCCATCAATTTGTCCCTGGTCTCAGTAAGCAATTGATTGTATTTTGAAATCCAATTGTATAGAGATTGCATCATGTAAGCATTATTTTATTGGTCATATTTTCTATCGTATAATGGAGAGCTTTTTTCAGTGAAAATGATGCTGGCATGACTATTCTACAGTCATAGGAATATATATAAAATATATAGCCATATATTCAGGTTTTACTTCCTGTCGTAATAAAAAATCATGATAGAGTTGCTGACGGCGAGTGGGGTGGCAAATAAATTTATAAATAAATAAAATGGTGATAATGGCTTTACCTAATATTTTTCAACTTCTGTTTTTAAAAGCATGAATCTGTAGGATTACTGTGGATTTGTGGCCATCTATCTTTTATAATCAACTGCAGATGGGAATTTAAAGCAAATCTCCCCAAGGAAATGTTATGGCTACTGAAGATCTGCTACACTTGGCCTGCTCAGCCAGAGAATGTCTCTCCTGCATCTTCTGTGCCATCGAAGGATGAACTGCCTCTCCTGTTTTTAAACTCATTATCTCAATGTTCCTTGATCGCTTAATGGATGGATGGCTAGATACTTAGTACAATACACATGACAATGTAATCCTGCATTTTTAAAGATAGATGTCAGCATGAGGATATTGCTGATGTTCTACAATCACCGGTATGATGAAAGCATGATTGCTTAAATTCTATTGCCTAATCTACTAATAACTTTGGTTATTAGCCACTCAGTGTTACCTTCAGAGCATAACTGGGAGGCAGAAATCAAAGGGTTCCTTCAAAGAAACAGCAAGAGAATAGCTCAGATGCAACAGAACTGGCTTCTTGCATTCTAGAGTAAGTGGATGAAGCAGAATATTATCTCTGGTACCTAAAATGATCTAACTGCATCTCTGAATGTCTTTTGTAGGTTTGTGTAGTCATTCAAAAACCTGCCTTACTTGCTTGTAATTCAGTTGGAGGCCGGCCAGCCACCAAATGCCTGCAGAAAGTTCTGCTTTCCTCAGAATATGTGACTGCCGGACAAAAAAGCTGAATTTGAAAATTTCTGCATTTAAAATCCCATGTGAAAAGAAAGAAATGACAACAAGAAACAGGGTGGGAGTGGGCTGGATGGGGTTGCCATACATTATGATCCCAACCTATGATATAAAATCTCACTTCTCTGCTGATTTTTGGCTATTGTTTGATTTCTTTTGTCCAGATTTCTTGACATACTCACATTTTTCTGCATTGGGTTATATGTTAGATTTAAATTATGGAAGTCAGAAATGTTTTTCCCATACAGAAAGTTCCTGTTATTTTTACTGATGTATTTTTATAATTCCTAAAGCTGTGTAGGACAAAATTAAAATAAAGACTTTAACAACAACAATAAAACCCTTCTTGGATTAATCAGAAAACTGTATATCAGAAAGGTTAAATTAAAGGTGAGTATTTAAATGTTTGGCAATAAAATAATTGACTGCTAGTCTAAGGGCATCTATCAAACAGTAAATTTGACAGACGCCTCTTGGAAGAAACTTTTATCAGGAAGAATTGCCAGTGACAAGACCCAGTTTCAGGGAGAAGAGAATCTCATACCTATCAGGGGAGAATTTCATAAATAGTCTTCAGCATCATTCCAGTAAATGCATTTTGTGTTGCATTGTACTGTGTTGTGTTGTGTGGAAAGTGTGATTAAGAAAAACCGTTCTCTCAGATGTCATCAAAAAAGGTTAAAACCATCAACTAAAGGTTAAGACCACCAACCTGAAGTTGACCTGGTAAGTTCTACATAGAAGCCAAGAAATTACTTGCAGAGAGACAAGTTTCTTGCATATGGACTCAAGCAAAAAGAACAATTACTAGACAGTCCTTATTCCTTTTCCCAGTAAGAATCCCCAAATATTCAAAACTACATGAGTCCAATTTGAATCAAAAGAAAGTTGCAAATATTTCAGCCATTGTAATTGCAAACAACATCACCTCAAGTTGAAATGCTGGCAAACTATCATCTTGCTCATCGGTCTAAAATGAAAGAGTGAGCTCCATCTCTGCATTCTTCAGCTTGGTTTCCATTCCACTAAGAATATCTGCTCACAGGTGGAACATTGAGTAGTTCTTTCATTCATGACTGGAAGTAGAGGGCAAGTTAATGAAGGAACAGTTTTCAGATCACCTATTCCCAAACTACCATATTAATAACCAGCACCTGTAACAAGATCTGGAACTGAAAAAGAAGCCGGGGGAGATGAAGCAAGGTCAATATGAGCCCAATACCCAAAATTATTCTGGCCATGCTGATTTTCATTGAATGTAATTTCCAAATGTTCTTATATATATTATGTGAACTTTGTCTGGAGGTAATAGTGATGGATGGATGGATGGATGGATGGATGGATGGATGGATGGATGGATGGATTATAGGCAGACAAACACATGGACATACACAGAAATTGGACAGAGGTCTACTGTCTCCTAGAAAGGTTGATTTGGTATACTAATTTTAGAACTAGAAATTGCTAATTCTTCACCATTCTTTTGCAGAATTGATGTCCTAATTTAATTATTGACTATTAATACTTCTCTTTGTTAATTAACACCTAACCTATCACTACATTCAGATAATTCTTTAAAATCTCCATAACCTGGTTGAAAAGGAGAGAGAGGATTGAGGTGGCAATTAATTGAAGATACTCAACTATAAACCCTAGATTATATTTCCCTCAAATCATGCAGATGTCAAATAGCACCTCTCTGTTATTGGCCAAGGATGTGTGAACAGAATCCCAACACTAACTTTAAGTATATTCATGCCATATTTGTGTATTGTGCAGATTATTTCAGACTAACACATTTTATCAAAAGGCATAAGCTTTATGAATTATAGATCACTTTGTCAATTGCATAGAATTGCTAAATTGATGTAGGATTTAATTTGGGATTAGGTGAGAATGGAAAAGAAGGTAGGGAGATAGATGGTTATGAAAATTACATATGGAACAAACTACAAACAACTCATCATTGGGAATTGAATTGAAAAATGTTAAAAACCTATTATGTGTCAGACAAGAATGGCCAGGCCCAGGTAACAAAATGCAAACTACGTATTTATTTGGTCTTGCATATTTACAAGAATCTGCCCAACGGGAGGTTGGACACCTGTGGAAGATAAGGTCCAATGGCCATCAGGAGGGGCTGGATCTATTACACTTGTGGCTATGCAGAGACTTGAGACTGATCCCATGTTTGACACCTCCTCGTAGCTCAGTCCTCTCTTCTACCACATGGTGCTGACACATTTTGAAATGGTCTGAAATCATTTGATATAAGAGTTCAATAAGTTCTTGCTTAATTGTACTGGTAAACTTATTTTGTTCTTAGATTGCTACTTCAAAATTTGTAATGGAGTATCATTGGAGGTGAAAACGTTTTACTATTACTTTGTCCTTGCTTTGAATCCTAAAGTCAATTAATTCTTTTGCATAAAGTTTGGCCTGTTTATGTACACAGAACCCAGAAGGCCATTGCAAGCAGATGGGATATATCACACAAGAAGAGCATGTGAAGACATCTCTAATCTTCTGTGTGAAGTTGTGGGGCTTGGGATGGTACTATGGTACAAATGTGGCGGCAAAATACACATCTGGGTTTGATGCAGGTTCTTGTTCCCATGTTAGCATCATTGTTCTGTTCTTTCTTGTTGCTTGGTGGGTGGCTGTTTGTATGCAAGAATGGGTCTGAGAAAAAGCAGTGTCATTGTCCAGTATGGGTTATAGCTTATTATTAAAAGATTTGAATTGTTTAAGCTGTTGGTGATAGTCAGTAGTTTTCTAATGTTTTTGTGGTCTGTCTTTTCATAATTACTCCCTGGGAATTGATTAGTTCTTTTGGCTTGTCTATAAATTTCATTGGATGTGTAGTTCAGTTTCCTGAATGCTTGGTTTAATTCCATCAACTAAGCAGCTCTGTCAAGTGGGCCAGAATGAATGCAGAGCCTGACTATAGACAATAGATTTCAAGCTGGAGAATATATGGCAATGTGTATGTTTCCTGTATAACATAATGTTCATGTGTCCTTTGTGTAGTTCTGCCAAGTCATCAATTAAATAAACTTGTTGTGAGGCCAGATTGATTAAATATTATTTTTTATGGATCCAGATGATGAAAGCATCAATAATTAAAGGAGTGGCTTCAGGAGTAAGAGTTCAAAAATCATTGTTCAACATCAGCTGTGAAGATGTTGGCCTAATTTGGAGCCTTGAGTATGCCCATGGCTGTGAAACAGATAATTTATAAGTGTATACTGTTGTCAAAGGCAAGATAGTTATGGGTAAATTCAAAGTTATATTGTTTAATGCCAAGGAGTGTTATGTTTATTTATTTATTTTTCAAATGTTTAAACCACTCATCTCCCTCAAAGAGGGACTCTGGGTGATGACAATCAGTGATGATGTTCCTGATGGTTTAAAGGCCACGTTTGTGTACAACGTTAGTGGATAGTTCCTCAATATCCTTGGTAACTAAAATAGGGTTGTTAGGGAATCCACTAATGGATTTCAGACTCCATAGAAATTCTATGGCACCTCTTACACAACTGGGAGTCTTGAGTACATACTCCATGAAA
Source organism: Acrochordus granulatus (assembly GCA_032468055.1). Lineage (NCBI taxonomy): Eukaryota > Metazoa > Chordata > Lepidosauria > Squamata > Acrochordidae > Acrochordus > Acrochordus granulatus. Next base: position 175,825 of record JANHZU010004759.1, read on the forward strand.
TCTGATATTGTAGTTCTGTTGGTTCAATGCCTGAGACAGTAAGGTGGCCCAAATTATCTGGTCTGTATGGTTTGGAAAATGATTAAAAGTTATTATTGCTTATCTGGGGCTCTTGGAATGCTTCCATATGGATATGATCTTGCATATTCTTAGGAATTTTTTCATCTCATTGTATGGTTCTTTCTGATATGGTGCTATGGGTTCTAAGGACAGATATTGGTAGAAAGATGCTCCTTGGCATCTTTGATGTAATCCATCTTATTCATAATGTCAACGGCCTCTCCTTCATCCACTTGTTTGATTATGATGTTGATGTTATTCTTGAGGCCTTGAATAGCATCTTGCTCTGCCTCGTTGAGATGGTTGCATAATTGAATTTCTAAAAATTAATGATTGTAACTTGTTCTGTTTGGTGAAAGCATTCAATATAGAAATCTAGATGATTTTCTTCCTTTCCTTTTCTTCCTTTCTTCATCTCAGTGTAATTTAGCCATTCTATGCATCTGATGAACTGGGTTATACTCATGAAAATGTATCCCTTTTAATGAAAGGTAATAGATTAGATGCTAGGAGACTTTTCTTGCTTTTGGCTAACATCAGCTAACATGGCTATCCTCCGAGTGTGTTTGTATGCATGGTAGAAGATGAAATAGAAAGGACTGCCAACTATAGAGGTGCGGTGGTGCAGGAGATTAATGCCGCCAGTTATGTCGACCAGATGGCCAGCATGCTGGTAGGTCGATTCCCAAGCTCTTCATGGCGGGGTGAGCATCCGTCACTTGCCTCAGCTTCTGCCTACCCAACTGTTCGAAAGCACGTAAAAACTGGCGAGTAGATAAATTGGGTACCACTTCGGTGGGAGCTGGCCAGCTTCGGCGGGACGGGTGAGGCGAGAGGGCAAGCAGCAAGGAGTTGAGCGGCGAGGTGAAGGCGGCCCACCCTCCTGTCAGGGGTGGAGCAGGAACTGCAGAGATGCCCGGATGCATCATCACCGGCCAGCGGGGGGACGGGGTTAGTTTACACAATTGTATAAATATCTAATCTATGTAAGCCGCCAAGAGTCTTCGGAAATTGGTGGCATAGAAAGATGTGTAATAATAAATAAATCTCAGTCAATCAACAAAAACTTTTTACCCAGTCCTGCACTTGCCATTGTTGTAAATTCCTTCTAACAATCTCAAATTGATCCAAATTGGTTCTTAGCACTACACCTCCCAGTTTTAGAATTCAGCCTAAAATTCCTCTTACTCAAAGGTAGAATCTAAAATGAGGGGGAAAGGGCCCCATCTATCCTCACCAGAGGACCACTGGTGCAGTACTTAGCATTGCAGTAAAAGAGTGAAGTGCTTTGTCAGTTTACCCTTCCTTCAGAGGGAGCAGCAAGAAAAAGCATTGTTAGAATCACTTTAAAAAAGTTACTACAGGACACATAAAGCCATTGGCTTGCATGGCTTGCTTGAGATTGTGGTGCATTGGAGGACAAAGTATTTCACAATCTAGGCAAGCAAGTGCATTGTTAACATTTCCTTCTTTGTCTCTTCCTGCCATCACTGATCTTGTGTTCTTGCTCAAAGCATACAGGGCACATGTTAACTGATATTTTTATTTTAGCTTACCCATGCAAAAAATGCAGAGGATTTTTGTGGTTGGGATGTTTTCATGAGTGAGACAGACACTGCCAGTTTGGAAAATACTTTGTCCCTTCTTTGCTTTCTCCCTTTCATGTTATTATGCTTGGGCTGCTACTCTTCCTGACTAATTCACCTGTCTCTCTCTAAGGCAGAGATATTACCGATAATGATACAAAATAGAAAACACTAAAGCACCAGTGAGCAGCTTTACTTTTCTAAACACTGATAAACATGAAGAGGAGAGAATCTGGAAGGTAACCTTGAACTCACATGCCTCAGGTTTTTCAGTGACTGCTGAAATGTGTAATAAATCCCCCAAGATCTAAATAATGTTTTGATTAAGGCCTGATTTATTTCTCTTCCCTAATGACTCTCATGAACTTTACTCTGAAGTAACAGTTATTTCAATCACTTACATCTAAGCAAACATGTTTAAGAATGAGTAAGTATTTAAAATTTTTACTGGTTTATACAATTGCTGGATTTAGTTGCAGTGTTTGGAGCAGATTCCTCAACCCAATCATACAAATCTGTAGGATTAATTATGCTAACTAGGAATGATGAGAGTTGTCATCTAACCCATTTAATATAGGTGCTCAAAGAGATGTGGAACCTGATTCAATAATTCATGGAATTATTGGAATTCATGGGATAGTTTAATCAATCCAGAATGAAAAATGGTAGCAGAGTTAAAGCAAAAAAGCTCAAAACCCCACCAAATCTGGGCTGCAAAATCAGGATGCAGATCAATATGGAAAACTCTAATCCATTATTCTCATGTATTGATTGCCTGCAGTTTTGCAGCCCAGATCTGATGGATAATGGTGATAGGTATCCTTCTTGGGCAAACAGCATATGTTCAGCAGATACAACTTCTAAATCAAGTACTTTAAGTCTAATAGGATAACAGATGCAGAATGGGCAAGACCAACCAATAGGAATGTGGGAAAGAAACATTCCAACAACAACAAAATATTTATGCCTGATTTCATAGGTGGCTAGTCATAACAATGAAAATATGATGACACTTTGTGGTGACATCATAACACAAATGCCACTCTTTCAGTTTTGCATTCCAACATCAGAGCCAAATGTGTAAGTTACAGAACTTGTATTATAATGTATGATTCATCCAAAGTCTGTCCTGGATTTCTCAAAGCAGCCCTCCACATACCAGAATCAGCTTCTAACCACCATATTTCCTTGGTGGGTTTCTGCTCATAAGAAGGATCTTATTTGTATATATTACTCATAAGTTCTGATTTGTGAGCAAACATACCACCAGGCCATGAACTGAGTGTACCTTTGTCTTCTATGGATGTGTTCATATTCCCCTTAAATATAAAAAATAAATTGCAACTGACTTGTGTCATTTCAGCTGACCACGGACAACCTAATCCAATCAGTGCTTTTTCTAGATGACCAGTAGGAAAGTATGAAGATTGGTGCTTGGTCAGTACCCCATCCCTTGAGCCATTGTAAGTTTCATCTCAGCAAAGATTCCTTCACCACCATCCATTATAAAAAGGTAATACATTTCTATGTTGCTATGGTGGAAAGCTATTGGAAGAAAAGCAAATATCCAGCCTGTTTTATTACCATTTATTTACTGCATTTAAAAAATTCTAAAGGTAAAAAAGTAACTTATTAGGACCCAGGAGCCAATGGGAAAATATATTGTTCATCAGTACAAAAAAAACTATGGCACTGTAAAAAAGTCAGTTTCATTCCAGTTGCAAGAAAATCATGAAGAATTGGAAAATCAAAAAAAGCAGCCAAAATTATGCAACTGGACATGAACCAAGTAATTCTGTAGAGATGCCCTACCTCTTTCTCAAGGCTGAGAAGCAGCTAAGTTGGCATTTCTTATCCATCCAAAATATCTAAGAGATATTTTCTACCACCTGGGGGAATGAGCTCAAGACACCCTCCTTTATGAGGACCCATAATTCCACCTCAGGATTTCTAGAAGTACTTTGCTGTTTATAACTGTATATTTTGGGGAGTCTAATTCTTCTTTCAAAGAGGGGTCCTCTAGGGGAGGGAAGCTGGCAGATAAATCCATTTAAACACACAAATATTTTTCTCTCTATTTCTCCAGCTTGTAACTCCCTCTTACTGATGCACATTCAACCTTTGGGAGGCCCAAAATAGCCCTGCAGTGTTAGGGGTTTGTTCTACAAAAGTTAAACATGATCTTTATAGGGCTGTGCTGTTGGGTCACATAATTGTATGCAGGTTTCAAAATATCCCTCAGAGGCATTCTGCTGAGCCTATTGTAACACATGCAGATGTTCATTGCTTACAGCGTTGACTCTACAGTGTTTTAAACTCAAGCCTCTCCGTCTGAGCTCTCTAATCCCCTTTTAAACAATAAGATCAGGCTGCAAATCTCTTCACACACACACACACACACACATATATATATAAGTACGTGTGCCTAATCTTTCCTGTGTTCTTGATCTCTTATGAAAATAGCAATTTTCTAACAAACTGACACTTCTACTTCTTGCACCCTTCTACTTCTTGCATCCAGATAAACTGATTTAACGGCTGACCCATCTAAAGAATATATCATGAAATACAACATTAATTCAGTTTTTTCTTTCCCTTCCCCCCAAAATAATCAAGTGAATCTGTATAATTTATTTGAAAAAATAAATTTGGTTTTGGAGTGAGTTCTGGATGAAGATTTGGGCCAGTTCTTGTTTATTCACAAAAGTATATATCCATACACATTGAATGTGTTTTTTATGCAAGAGGGAGTGGGGGGGAAAGTACCTTCCTTTGGGTGTTTTTTCCCACTCAACTGAAGCTACAACTGGACCAAAAGATCTATGTGGACCACATATTACAGATTTTTTGAACATTTTGATAACTAACACCTGCCTGCATCTTAATATGTATACTTGTGATCCATCAATGCCTATTTTCTCCTTCCTATCCCAGTTACTAAGTCTACTACAGGTTCATTACACTTCCTTTAGAGCTACTAGTAAAGCTCAAATCCTTTTTGAGGCACACTAATAGTTCTAAATGAAATGCAATGAATACATTTTGGAAAACAAAGAGTCACCACTCTTCTTGGCTCTTATTTGGTTCTATGCTGAATATTTTTACTGCCTGTTTTCAACTTCACCATTCATATAATCACACATAATTTTTACGCCATTGTCTTTGTCTCATCCCTAGTCCACATCCAAGGCAACTTAAAGTCATCTAGCTCTTCCCATTTTAAAAAAGTGTTTTCTATCTTCTCCTGATACAGTTTTGGCCATGGTCATGCTTCATTTGCAATGTAGTTACTGAAATGGTCATGGAAGGATTTTATTGGCATCTTTAGGCTTCCATAGATAGCCACTTAGACGCCTAGGCTGTAGGAGAAATCAGGTGCCTGGTTTCCACAGAGGTACAGTACATAATGTCTATGTAATTCCTTACTGGTTTCTTTCTGCAATTTTTCTCAAGCCTTATGTGGCCGTGCTAGACACACATACTTAGTGATATTTTGAAAGGATACCAAACCTATGTTTAAAAGTAGATTTGAACCCAAATCAGTGTAGCACTGAAGCTTGATTTAAACCAGGAAAGAGATTCTGCCAGCTGTACATTGCTGGTTCTGTCATTACTAAATTACAAATTTTCTGCCTTCTCTGCCAACAAAGGGTTTTTAACCATATTTTTAACCATTTTTACTACTATGATGAGGAGGTAGCACTGTTTTGACTGTTTCATGAACTACTTCCAGGTACTGCCAGTCATAAACACTCACTGAGAGCACAATTATTCCTTTGTAGCACTGTGGAGCTTGTTTGTTACCAATTGCTCTGCTTCACCTGATGTCCTTCTTCCACACTTGTGTCATATCAGCAAGACCTTTTTGGGACACAAGATGAATATTCTTACAGAAGAGGGTTAGACCTGTATTCAGAAATAACTTGACAGGTACAGAGCACATCTGTAAGCCAAGCAGTTTGACAAGTAGCTAAACTTATAGGAACAAGCATTCACTTGTATTTGCTGAACCTACCCCATCCATGTTAGAGAGATTGATTGGTGGTTGTTTTCCCACTGACAAATATTGTTTGCGCTGGAGAGTGGGAACAAAGCTGGGAGAATCTAATAAGTCCATATCGGAAGAGGAAGGGGAATACCAATCATCATGCCCTGCTTTTTTTTTTTTTTTTGAGAGTTAAAAGACTTGTGTGAGAATTGAGAGGATTTTAATGCAGCCATAGAGTTGTGCCCATAGTGACTTCTGACATCATCCATCCATTTTTGGCAATATAAAAGTAATGAAGATAAGTTTCTTATTGCTTCAGCTGTAGTTAGATAACGCTTGAAGATGCTCAAGTTTAAAAAAAAACTTGAAATAGTCCTGCGTCTCTCATAAAAATTGGGTAGTACTGTAGAGTGTATCACACATTGCTATCTTTTGCTTAGAAAAAATCCACAAAGAAGGAAATACTGTTCACTGATTCGAGCAGAGCTGAAGAGTGAAAGTATTTTTACAGTTGTGACTAATAGAGTCATCCAGCCATTGATGGTACATCTATCTCATTAGTGCTATATGGCCCTGGCTGGCTGATGTTACTAACTGTTAATGCACAAAGACTCTGACATAGCAGGATCCCCACCAGTAACATATTAGCATCTTTGAGAGCTGTCCAACCACTCTTGTGCTGACATAGTAATAAGGACAGGTTTCAGATTGGCTCAGTGATGGCTGGATGACATTAGAAATTGCTGTAATTGGAGAAATGTGAAAATAAAATATCCAAAAAAATTCCCACACAGTAAAGGATAATATCATAGCAGACTTTTTGTTTTGCTTTAGTCAGTTATAAAGTAATTAAGAAGTATATTGAAGTGTCCTTTATTATTATTTCTGCTGCCATCCTCCTGGTTTCTCATGCCATAACAATATCTTCAAGGGAAAATAACACTAGAGAATTCTTGTCATAGACATTTTTCAGATTATAAATCTCCAGGGACATGGCAGAATGACTTTCTTTGCTGTGCTCAGTTTTACTTCCCAATTCTTCATAAGTGGTTTAAATTTAGTCCATAGTTATTTTGATCGTTGTAAATGTGTATTGAAGTTCCTTAGCATGCTATGGTGGACTAAAACAACAATGTGCCAAAGATCAGGAGCAGATCAAAATGTGAATGATGTGATGTTACCAAGGGTCAGGAAATCCACTGCATGATTAAGAACTGCAGAAGAAGAGTTAAACTGTCTTCTTCATTATAACAATATTCTATGACAAAAGTAATAAAAACCATTTGGTCAGATTCTTAAAGGAGACAAAAAGGAACTCTAAAAGAGAAGTGTGTGAAGTTTGCGTAGAGTATAAAAGCTTCTCCACTCCACAAATTGCAACTTTATTTGCTGCTTTTCACCAGTTTTGGTAACTATCTGATTAGTAATGTAGATAACTTGTCTATATTAAATAGTCTTCCTGTTTCATCTCCTCTTATCATACTCAGCAACACAGTATCAGCAGTGTAGCCCTTTAATTTTATTCTGGGCTGTATAATTTCCAAGACTTGAAATGGATGACTAGCATTAACACCATTATAGAGAAGACACATCAGAGGACGTATTCCTGTGTCAGCTCAAGAAGTTCAACCTGCCTCAAGAGTTGCTGATACAGTTCACAGAAGAATCATTGAGTCTGTTCTTCATTCATCTATAACCATCTGGTTCAGTGCATCAACCATTCAGGACAGGCAAAGACTCCAATAGACAGTCAAGATCGCAGAAAAGATAATTGCAATTAGCCTGCCTTCCCTGCAGGACCTGTATAGTGAGAAGGTCAAGAGAAAGGCAGAGAAGATATCTGCAGATCCCTTTCACCCTGGACGCATCTCGTTTGAGCGTCTTCCCTCTGCACACCAAAACAACCAGAAACAGTGACAGTTTTTTCCCTATGCCATCATTCAGCTGAATACTTGACTCAAGCTATATGACATGACTCAAAATGCAAAGAATTCTAAATTAACCCAGAAGTTCTGTCTAATGGGCATACATATTTATCAATAGACTGTGGTTCTAATTCTATAGTTTATAATATTCCATTTCCCCTGGCTGCATACTTTGAATGCACACTTTACTGTTAAATACCTAACTTTATTTGTTTATGTTATTATTTTATTTACTGTTGTTTGCAAGTATACTGACAGCTACTGTACCAGAGTCAAATTCTTTGTGTCTAACCAATAAAACATCTGAATCTGAATTTACACCAGTTGAGAAAATGGTGTTGATCAGCTCTATGAATCTCTAATTAGTCATACTACAGTTGAAAAAAAATGTGTTAGAGACAACTGTATTCAAGAGTTGATTAAATAATTTTAATAAAAATTATTATTTATTAAATAATTATTTAATATATTTTGTACTCACTGTTCAGCGAGTACATTGAGTAATTCAGTCAGTCATCAGAAGGGAGTACAGTGGACAGCGAACATTGCATAGGAGAAAAATCAGATTTTATACTTTGAGATTTTTTTTTAAATTGAGATTAACTTTAGACTTGGAGATGTTGGAGATTTTGAGTTTTTAGGAAATTTTGAGAGTTTTATGGAACATTGAGCTTTTGTATTTCCAGCTTGATTCAAAGTATGTATAACTGTTTTTGGTCTGGGGAAAATATGCATACATTTCAAGGATATTACAGTACTGTAATATGTGACAGATGATATGCCAATGGTTTGGGAGGAGAAGATCTCTTCTGATCCTGGCTTAAAGCCAGCTCCTAAAACTTTCTAAATGATTTATGAAACTGTGGGAACCAAGCCTTGGGCAAAAGAAACCGTTGAGTCTTCTGATCAGGTTGGATCTATGAACAATATGTTGGCAAGTAAAAAGACTCCAATCACTCAAAACCATTTCAAATTCAAGCTGCAGCAAATGTAATTAGTGGTGCAGAATTTGGACTGTATGAAGAAGGAGCTTCCCATAATTAACAAAGCCATGGCTGAGGAGAAATAAAAAATCAAGAATACAGGACACTTGCAAAGAGATTGGATTGTGACCTGCAACAAGGCATACCACTTAATGTCCACCTAGCAGCACAACTTCAGCACGTTATGTTGCATAGTGAGATATGGGAGATACAATCTCAGTACCTTCACAGATAACCACTTGGAAGAAAAGTCAGAAAAAGCCAATAGCCTTCAACTGCTGAAGGCTGAGGTTATGTACAAGCCAAAAGAAATAGAAACATCCATAATAATCTGCATAGACCAGGACAAAGTTATTAGTTTTAGTCTTTTTTTTCACTCACCTTGCTTATGTTTTTTTCTATTTTGTGGGATATTCCTGTTACAGGTTGACATGGCTAAATGGTAGTCAACTCCAGTACACCTCTCACTTGATTAATGTTTTTGTATCATTGCTAATATTAATGGATGGGATTTGGGTTATGTGGTGTACAACTAATTAGTAATTCAGTTCTGAAGTTCCCCAGGGCTATACAAACTTTTTTTCCCCACCCACATTGAGAATGAACTTAACTTTGCTCAAAAAACTTCGACTTCTCTCTAAATCCACCAAACACTGGCACATCTTGTAAAACAGGAAAATGAGGCAAGAATCAAAGTGCCACAAGACCATTCAAACTTTCTGGCACTTTCCCTTGAAATAGCAACTATAGATCAATACTATTTGTGGGACTTTCTTTTACAATTTAGCCTTACTGCTGAAGAACTAATACAACTGATGTTTCATCCAATTGTGATTGTAGTGGTAATACAAATAATTGTACGATACATTATTGTTTGGAGTGTATTGGAGGAATAAGCACTGGCCAATAAAACAATCTAGAAGAATGTACTGCTGTTGTTACTATGAATATGCAGGAAAGAGAAAGTTGTTGGGATTATAATCATGATGTGGAGAATGTTTATGACTCCCATAGAATATTGCATGCAACATGTAAAGCGTATAGGTCACTGATCAGCAAAGTTTTCATGGGAAAATAAATTAATGTGCAATATCACAGTTGTGATTAACAGTTGGGTATCCAGAGGGTAGAATTTGGAGGGACTCTTAGAAGACAACTTTGGACGTAAGAAACCAAAGGCTGGCTGAACCAGAGGGATTCCATCTTTGAAATGAATGAAATAACTTCTCTGAAAGTTTGCCCAGCAAATACACTTTTCTAGGGACTTTGTTGGTTAAAGCTTGATGAACTGTATGATGAATGCAATCTACTGCAGTCTGCACTGGCCATCTGAATGCACAGATCCAAAGTCCCCTTCCAAAAGTTGATGGTTGACAAAAGTAGTTAACCGATGGTGACTGCTCAAGAGAAATTGAATTAAAGCTACTATGATGCATGAAACTTTATATGCAATAATAAACTTCTTGATTTTATAGAATACTTTGTTGTATTGGTGCTTCTCTAGATATAGCTGTGACAGAAATCAGCACATTAAAAATAAGGCAGTCAAGACAGGTGAGATCAGGAAAACAAATTAAACGTGCAAGCCCAGAAATATGATTTTATTCATAGCAAAACAGCAACAGCTGCATGAAAAACAAGTATATTCTTTACGGAACAAGAGAGACAGATCCACTTCACATAGCAGCAGTAGCCAGTAGTATTGGCACCTCTTCTTTCAAGCTGTACAGCAGACACATACAAAAATACCATGAAATATTCCCAAGCAAGACGGAAAAGGAAGTTTCTCTTTATTGTCCTTTTGAGTCTCATTCTCAACAGAAAGAATTTCAACCACTGACTTTCCTCAGCAGGAAGAATGTTAACTACTTTTGCCATCTCTTCAGGACATTTCAAGGCATCCTTGTTCCACAGAGCTCCGTAGAATATAGACATAATATTCAGACATAATACAGATCAAAGGTTTCCATAAAGGATACCTTCTTCCATCACACAAGGTCAGGTAATCCTCTAAAAAGCTCAGAAAAGGTGACAAGCCATTTAACACAGTTTTCAATAACCAAGGGCTTCTTGAATTTGTGGATTGCAACTGCTACGATCATCAGTCACTATTGCAATAGTTAGCATGAGATGATAAGGATTATCCAAGAAATCTGGACTGAATAAGTTTGAAAAAAATAGAATAGGTAGCAAGACCTTTGTCACATTGATGTGGCTAGCTGTTATCATAAGCAAATACCAGCATTCTAGGATTTGGTGAAATCATACCATGCATTCAACCAATACTGCATTGCAAATGCCATAGGACATTTATGAGACATGAACTATCGTGGAAGTACCACAATATGCCTGAATCCTTTGCAGCTAGACTTCAACTGACCTGAATTTTTAGCCATTGAGAATTTTTTTAAACTAAGTGTATGCCTCCCTAACAAGCTTGCTAGAAATGCATTCCCTGACATTGTTGGATATTTTCATAAATTTTCTTGTCTGCAAAATGAAAATAAAAATCCTACAAGCTACATAGTTAAACTTTATTTTTCAAAAATATAAAGTCTATCTAGTTTCTTAAGTGACCCAGCTTCCTTTTTCTTCCATTCTAATGGACAGAATTTAGAATAGGAAGTAGAGTTTTAGAATGAAAACTTTTATGTCCTGAGGGTGCTAAGACATATCTGGGCATTCGTTGCTCCCTGAGCAGAGTGCTATTGTGGACCTCAGCACCGCAGAAGTCTGTGCAGGATGACAGGAGGCTTATCATGTACTGCAATAATATCATAGGTAACACTGAGATGTCCATTTAGGCCTGAGGCTAGAATCTGCCTAGCCATACTGCAATATTCACAACTGAGCGTTACTTTTAACAAAGTGTGTGCAAGTTTTTGGATTGCTCAGGTTCATTTTGTTGATGCTGTGGAAGAAGCAGAAATGTCCTAAAATTAAGCTTGTCATTGCAACCCTGAAGTCAGCTGTCTAAGAATCAAGCAGAACAGGGAAAATGTCAACTGAATATGTTAGTCATCACACCGTTTTGGTGGTCTTTTGTCTCATACTTTAGGTAGGCCTGCTGAGCTCAGAACCAGGAGCTATTTAGGACTTTTAAACAGCTGGTTCTTAGCTGGTCTGATGTAAGCTGTACTGACAAAAAATGGCAAAATGTGCATCATGATATTTCAATTCCAACTCCAGATGCAAGTGCATAAATCAAAGACATTGTGCCAAGACATCATGCCACACATTTCATCACTTACCTCCATCCCCAGAACAGGCAAAATATTAGAAATATTAAACGTCACTAATGAAAGACACTTCAGCAGAGCAATATCAACATTTTTTAACATGGAGAATTATTAGCCATTAATCGTCTCCTGCTATTCATTCTATTCAGCCAGCACTCTAGGTCGGTGGACAGAGGACTGCTGCCAAGGGATTAAGAGTTCAGAAGACTTCATCCTCGATCCAGTGGATTCTTCTGTCTTTAGCAGAAGTCAGTCATCTCACATAGGCTTCCCAAATGGTTTCCTTCTTACTGTAAATGGCAACAATAGTGCCCTGAACCTGGGCTTGACTCTAATCCACACTGCCTCTCTGTCAAGCTCTGAGTAGTACCTGTCTGGCAATACAGCAGACAGGCAGGAGAGTGAAAAGTGCTGCTGAAAAGTGGTAGCATCAGCAGCACTGCAGATGTGGCCCTGCTTCTACCATGATTTGGCTCAGTTCAGTTTGCTGACAGGTGTGGAACCTTATTTTGATTTGAGAAACCGGTGTTTCTCTTTATCGCACCCTCGGCAAGAGATTCCACTGAGTTTTATGGGGCCACAAAACAAGCCTACAGAGAACCACAGCCAATGTGCATTAATCAAAACTTTTCTCATCCTGAAGGAATTTTTCCAGATGGAAAGATTACAGCTGATGAGAAAGACGTTCCAGTCAGATGAGAAAAGCTCATTGGGCCTTTTTCTGAGTCATCCCTTAGAATGCTTTGGAGCTCCTGTTACCAGTAGACTCTCAGTGTGGGGTTTGTACCTGTCTGAAATCATTTAAGCAAAAGGGCTGGAAGGATTCCGGCCATAACAAAGAATTACTAATGGAATGTTTGGTCTTTCTGGGAAAAACAAAGCTGTAGAAGATGTTGCAAGATCACAGGAGGTAAAAAGAAGAAGAAAAAACATAATAAACTTGTACGTTGCCCAACATAATGTTTAATTTAATGGCAGCCAACCTCAGAGATACAAAAATTCAAACTTCTCTCTCTTTGTCTCTTCTGAGTTGGGTGCTGTTCTTCTAGTTTCCAAGAAGGCAGAACTGAGCAAGTTTTGGGAAAGGGGATTAAACTGTTTTGAACCTGGTAGTGTAAAAAGTTACTTGGATTGTTCTGTGCTTATCTCTAGTATTTTAAATAATTTAGAAAATAGAACTTTGGGGAGATAAGTTTTCTTTTTAAAGGGGAATTTACAGTGTGTTGTGCAATTATTTCTAATAGCATTCGCCCAATCCAGATCCCTTGCTTTTAATAAAAAAAAAAAATTCAAGGGACTCAGGATTAAGCTCTCAGGCTTCATCTCCTTTCCTTTCTTCAACCAAGCTTGTCATAAAATGCCTCCACACCATGGCTTGCGGGGCACAACTCTCATCATAATTAGTACTGCAGCAAGAGACAGCAACACAAAACTTTAAAAGAAATCATAGTGAAGTTGTTGATCCAAACAGTGCAGTGAATAGTAGCCATGGAGGGAAACGAACTTTGCAGGTACAGAAAAAGACACTGGCTTGGAGAAAAAGGGTCATCTAAACCATGTGTTAGCTGATAATATTGAGTGCATCAATTAATGAGTGGAGCTCATCACGCACATTTGCCAGGGAACGACATATCTTCTGTGTGTTGTCCAAGAGCTCAATACTGTATGTATAAGGATCATATTTCACAGAAAAAGGTCGCTTGATATGTACTGCATAAACCCTGAAAAGAAGAGGACAAACATCAAAGACATTAACATAGATGGGCTGCTGCAAACATTAAGAGATAAGGAAGCAGTGAGAGACACATAGTGTAAACCTGCTTTCCTTAGCCTGGATCTTGGAGAACGACTTAGCCATTGATATCTAGGATTATGACAGCTCCATATAGTGCTCTCTAGGACTATGGGAATTAATGTGGGAACAAAGGGTAAATATTGTCAACAATCACTAGATATATAAAAAAGATAAAGGCTTCCCCTGCCAATCATGGCTGACCCTAGGGAGCGGTGCTCATCTCCATTTCCTAGCCAAAGAGCTAGCATGTCCAAAGACACTTCCGTGGTCATGTGGCCAGTTATGACTATATGCTGAGGCACAAGGAACACTGCTATCTTCCCACCGAAGGTGGTACTTATTTATCTACATAAATAATTACATTCAGTTTAGTTGATTCTTGCATATTTTAGTCTAAAAATATACAAGATTCAACTAAATCCATCCCTGCACTTTGCCTAAATATAAATACATTCTAAGCAAGCTGACATAAAATAGAAACAAACTTTCCATTTTTTTTCCAATACATAAAAAGGCATTATACCTTTTTAATTCTTTCTACCTCTTTTCATTATACCACAGCTTTTTTTTACTCCACATTAAGTTTTGGTAATTAAACAGGCAACAAGTCCCTTGTTTGCTGAAGGTCAGCCAATTTCATAGATGCTGTATTTGTACTACATTTCAATAGTCTGTGAAGACTGTGAAGAATTGAGAAAGCCTTTTG
>JANHZU010004759.1:193024-203308 GCA_032468055.1 Acrochordus granulatus
TCATAGCCAATTGGCATTTAATATCAACGCTGAGAATTAAGGACTTACTGTTGCAAGTTTTTCAATCTCCTCATCAGTTGCACCCAAAGATGCAAGCCCAATGTCCTAAGAGAAAAAGAAAAACCATCATGTAGTTATTATATGTGTTTTTCCAATGACCATTATATGTTTTGTGGGAACAGGTCAAAATTTATAGTTCACACCAGTAGATCAGGTCAAAACTCTGCATATTAGAACTTTCAAATATCACCCCCTCCAAAATATGGTAGAAGTCCTATAATTCACAGCCACAGACTGGAAAATGGCTTCTAATTATAGCTGGCAGTTTTCCTGTATAGTAGCTAAAAAATTATGACCCTGGCTGGTCAGGAAACAGCTGGCTGTGCTACAGCCTAATTGATGAGTTCTTATTTAAACCATGTTTGTAAAAGCCTATCATCTACTGGTGTTAACTCGTGGGAAGTCTATAAATAGATTGCCTGCTTGCAGTCTTGAAATTATTTTTATAATTATTTAAGGGTATTTCACTGCATATGCAGTAGGCTAAACTGTATTTAATTTTACATTTCTTGTTATCTCAATTTTCATATTTAGAAATCTCTTTGGAATGCTAAGGCTCTGTTTGGAATGCTCTGATACATCCATGTGGCTTTAATATGAGCACCACATTTTTAAAAAAAACACGAATTGAAGTCCATCCAATGAAGGGAAACCTTGCAGAAGACAAAGCAGTTTCTTTTTCTCTTGTTGAACAAGAACAAATGTAAGAAAGGAAATTTTGACTAAACGTGAAGAAAAAAGTTACTGAAAGGATGTGTGATGGAATGTAGTTCAGAGTTACAGGAGGGAGGGGCTCTTTCCCAGAGGGCAAAGAAACAGCAGAGTTTGGAATATCTTGGCAAGATTAATGTCAGGCCCAAAAAACCAAGAACAACACATGGAGTTAATTCTGAGTAGTTCATAATTGTTGTTTGCCTATTAACAAAAATCTAGCTGTACTAAATCATCTCCATAACTATTAGATATCTCCATAACTATTAGATCTACTCTCTGAATTGTTGGAAGGGGGATCCACCTTTACCCTCTTCCTGCCTATCAGAAATACCAAGCTCCACTATCTCTTTGCCCTTGGGAAAGAGCCCTTCCCTCCTGCAACTCAGACTACATACACCCAGCAGAGGATAGAAAAGGCAACATCTGAGGGTTGGGGTCACAGCTCTCTCTTCTGAGCTTCCAGAAATCCCTTGAAGCCATTTGGTAATGTAATAATATCCCCTATAATTGTGGGGTCTATTGTCACTCTTTTTTGGTGAGGAGTGGAGTGTTTAGTACAAATAGGAATAAAAACTACTCCCATCTTCACCCTTAATCTTATCCCTGCAGCAAATCATTATTTTAGAACTTGATGTTGCACCTATAACAGGAGTTGGGGGGAGGGAGAATCTCATTTTCTAGAGACCTTTTATCTCCTTCTCCATTCTTAAAATCCTGAAAAATCAGCTTCTTGAATCCATTGAGTTGCTATAATTTTAAAAATACAATGGAGGGGACTTGAAAACTCTAATACATTTGATCATTTTGACACTGACATTCAACAATAAGCTGCTAAGTATTAGGGGGACACACACATCCATGTGCCATATGGCTTGCCTGCTCTTGGTACAGGAGGTGATAGCTTTTCCACTTGAGAGTAGGCACTTAAATGAACAACCATTTCTCAAGGATGCTGTCGTTGGAAAGGAATTAATGGGCAAAGAAAGGCCCGAAGTATTTAAAAAAAACACCCTTTCAGTATGAGAAACGAAAGATAATGGGTACATTAAACCTCCTGCAGGCTTCACCTACTTGTTAACTGTAGGAAAGAAAATTCCCTGAAACAACCTCACCATGAAAAAATAATCCAAAAATCCGCTTTAAACAATGCTATGTCTCTTATGTATTCTGACTGCTGAAAAAGGATGCTCCTTTGATCTGATGGAATTGTTTTTTCAGCTTCCATCATCCCAGCCAGCAAGGCTATTGGCTGCTGGAGCGGTTTCCTAGCAAAGAAGAGATGGTCTTTTTAAAATCTTTGTTTAAAATGATCCGTCTTTTGCTCACCTGAGAGAACTGTGCGAATGTCTTGTCAGCCAACATTGGTACATGTCCCAGAAGTTCATGACAGCAGTCCCTTTGGAAAGAAAAACAGCCACAGCAGTTCTCCTCTGGCTCTAAAGCAGCAGTCCAGGCACTAAAGAAGCCAACTCTATGAGGTGGTACTCACGGCTCTGGAGAGTGCATGGGAGAAGAAGCATGGCGGATGTACTGTGTGCACTGAAACACCCTGAAGGCTAAACTGGCTAAGAAGTCCCGGGCTGAGAGAAGTCCAGCTACTGGTCGGAGTTGGAACCCAGTTCTCTCTGAAACAACCCAAACCACCATTTATATTTGGTTGTATCATTTAAGAAAGGATCAATGTTAAGAGTTCTACTGGGTCACATCAAAACAGGACTTGAAACAGGATTTGGGAGAAGTGCTCTGGATCATGCACAAGGCCTAAAAGAGTTGTGGCCGCTTTAAAGATCACACTAACTTTAATGATTTGATTCCTGAAAAGAGCCACAACATTTTTCAAGGGCGGAGTTGTTTGGCAGGCTCTCCAGGAAGTCTAAAAATATTCAAGCTGATGGTAACAGAAACATTTTTTCTTAATCATCTTCAAAGCATGAAGAGCCCTACTATTTAGTACTGTACTTTGTGTTACACCACAGCTGCTCAGGTACATTCAGCTTTAAGTTTTATGGAGCTGTACAACTGTCCCCAGCTTAAAAGCAAACAAAACAACCAACTATTTGTAAGTAGTCTGATGATGAATTTATTAAATATCTCAACTACCATAGACATGAACAAGTATAAGCTCTGGCTTGTCCATTTTTATAAATATGATCAGTGTATTATAATCTATAATCTATAATTATAGTCTATAATCAGTGTACTTATAAATACATTCTCATAAATTTTCTGTGATTCTCTTTTTCCAATGATTGCTTTGTTTTACAAAAGAATATTACCATTTACATACAAATTTCCTGTGGCTCTCTTTTAAGTTGTATCCATAAAATAGTCTGAATATTTGCTGATTTTTCAAATGGTTCAAGTTATGTTGTTAACTATAGGTTTCTGATTTTTGAACAATAGTTTCTAGGAAAATATAAAACTTTCTATAAATCATCTCTTCAGCTCAGGAAATCATTAGGATCTGCAGAACCCCTGGGTCTCCTGTGGCATCATCTCTGAAATAAGATCTTTTTGGTTACTACCTAGATGATCTCTTACCTGGGAATTGCCAGATTAGTCCTTTTCTAGTGTTATTTATTTATTTAGTTATTAAATTTTTTCTCCGGTCTATTTGCAGAAGCAATTCTGGGCAGCTTATGCTAAAATAGCTATAAAAGTGCGGCATTAAATTAGTAAGGATAAAAGATAAAAATAATTTTATGCATATTCAGTTTATTCATTCCATGTGTTTTCTATTAGAAAATATAGTCCTAATAAGGGGATCTTACATAATTTGTAATCACCACTAATATATTCAAGTTGATAGCCTTAAAGTTTATATTTTAAATAACAGATTTCTACATTTCCTTCTAGAGTGCAGTTTTAATTAGATATTTTGATACGACTTCTCGAGCAAAATCTGCAATACAAAAATTTGCAGAAATGCAAAATCCTAGCTGATAATATGTTGATCTATCCATTTCCCAGAAGAGGCAGAGTAGACTAATGCTTCTCGGAATGTGCATTCCTCAAGCATCCTTTTTTTTTTTTTGCATGGACAATAGCCTTATGGATGTTCTCTTCTAGTGGGCATCATCTACAGAGCAACTCGGAGACTTCCTCCTGAACTTGTAAAAATCGTAATTATCTTTTTACGAACAGTAAATTTTGACAATGCTTGGCAGACTGTTTTTCCTATTTGCCAAGGAGATAGAGAACTATATTCTGGGCCGATTTCGTCTCAATGCAGAAGTTAAGTGTAATGCTTATTTTGCATAACGAATAAATTTACAAAATGCGCTGGTTATTGGAGAACAATGTTTTGTATTGTCTTATAGATTTTTGTCCTGATGAAGAGTTGAATTTGAAATGTATAAAGCTGTTTTTATTTGCAAAAAATTCTCAGGTGGTTTTGCAGTGCTGTTCTCCAGTCACCACCTTCTGTTCCAGGGGACAGTGCTTCTGAGTTTTAAATATGGTCCTAAAGATCTAGATCAAAGATGGCATTCTTTAACTTGCTCACCACAAGGCCCCTTCAACCTTCTGGGAGCCCCCTAGAGATCCTAGAAGGACTGTAGAAATTGGGCAGCAAATCTATTAAATTACAGAGATGCAAAGCTTCAAGCAAGGTTAACAGCATAAAAAGGCACCAGTTCACCACATACTTACCTTTCAGGAAGCAGGAGACATCCTCCAATTGTGGGATGTTGTTTTCACTGTAGCCACTATACCTCTCCAATAAATGGAAGGCATCCAGGTGTTCCTTGCAGGCATGAGTGGGATAAAGACTCTTCAACGTACTATACACTTCCCTCCTTTAAAAAAATAGGTAACATTTTATTTCCAGAGTATTTGCATGGAAAAGGATCTCAGAATTCTGGCAATTTGTTAAGTTGATCAGAACTTTTTATTTTATTATTATTTGTTTCTATGAGTCAGTCTTGACTCATGGATATTGCCTTAACAAATCCCTGCAGTTTTCTGGGCAAGGTTTTTCAAAAGTAGTTTGCCATTGCCTCCGTCCTAGGGATTCGAGACAGTGACTGGCCCAAGTTCACCCAAATGGCTTTGTGCCTAAGGAGAGACTAGAACTGATGGGTTCCTGGTTTCTACCTTGGTGCCTTAACCACTACACCAAACTGGAACATTCTGAAATGTTTAAAAACATTTATAAATGTAAATAAAATGCAAATGCCAGGGGAAGAGTGACTGAGTCAAGTGATACCTTAAGAATTCAGATGAAAATAGTGGGGCAGCTATCCTACTAGAAAATTCAATTTGACTTTTTTGGAAGGTTCTAAGAAAAGATCTAGGAAAGGCTTCTTCACACTTACCAAGTATTAATTTCCTCTGCTGTATATTCAACTCGAGGAATTGGGTCTCCACTATTAGAGGAATAAAAGGACAGATACACAAAAATAACAATGGAGCAAATAGAACAGACCACCCCTGCAAAATTTAACTAAGTCTTATCTAATCATATCTGCAATGTGGCACAGAGTACCATATTTTATATTATAAAGTACCATAATCAAAATGACAAAACTTGATTGAAGCAGAAGAGATATACTGTATAACAGGTAGAATTACCAAATTAATCAATCAAAAAATCTCAGATCTAATATTAGTATAGTGACCATATGTACTTTATTATAAAGTTTATCCTTTATTCCAGGAAGCTTCTTTAGATTTGTGTAACTATTTATTGTCTTGGTTTTGCTCTTGAATTTTCCATTGTAAAGCAGAGTTATAAACAAAAACATTTTTATCCCTATGAACCTTTTTCAGATTTTTTTTTCCAGGTTTGTCCTTTTTTTTCCCCAAGAAAATATGGTCACTGTAAATAGGAGTACTCATTTACATGGTAGACCAAGCTTGATCTGTTAGATCTTCAGAGTTTTGGGCCAATAGAACAATGGAGCGAGATCATAGCAACCAATGTGGGCATGGCTATTTCCAAGCCACTGATACATAGTGCCAGAAGAAAACCAAAACACAGGCTGCAGTGACCTATCATTTTCTTTTTCTGAGAATGCCCCTTGGTGTTCAGTATTTGGATCCAAATGAAAAAGCTACTTCAGAGCCAGCATGAATGTGTTTACTGCATTTGCCAATAGTTCACTGAAGAAACTGCACTTTTTGGGGGCCTCTCTTGATAAATGAGTTGCCTTTTCAGTGAGAGAAGCAGCATATAAATTTAATAAATAAATGTATTGTCCCAGAAAAATACACGTTAGACACCCCCACCCCATCCAAACCTCTATTACCATTCCTCAAATATGTATTTTCTTGGTACTGCATAGCTACACCATATGCAGCCTTTCTAAAGCACCTACTAAAAGCTATAGTGAGTACACCAATACCAGATTCAGAGCAACTTTTTTGCTTTGGATCTGAATGCTGCCCACTGTTCTAAGTGGGACCCAGAGGCATTGATGAAACACAAGGTTTGCTTGAGGTTGATGTTTTATTTTACAATCTGCTAGCTACCCCTTATCTTTTTAATTAAAAGAGCATAAAATAAAATAAAATTTTATAGAATAGGGATCTTGACAGCCCCCAAAAGAAGTACTGGCAGGCAAATCCTAGGAGCTGCATTGGGGACTCAAGTCTTAGATGAATGGGATACCCTTTGAAACTCATTTTTAAAAGGACACTTTGAGTCATGATGACTGCAATCATGAATTTAGAAGCATAAACGTTGTTTATGTGCGTATGAATAAATAAAAATAAAAAGGATTATGCATTGTGTGTATGGTTATAGAAGAATAAAAATTACTAACAGTGAAAAAACATACCAGATTTTTTAAACCCACATCATACAGACTAACCTATATATTTGTGAAAGTACTAGGGAACATGTAAGTTAAGTGAATACAACTATACTATGCCTTGATGCATTCAGACCAAAGTGCTGGTTGATTTATTATCAGTTTGCTAAAGTAAATAACACTGATTTCAAATCTGACATTTATCTTGATTTCAAATGTAATGATGAAGATACAGACTTTGTTCCAGAAGACCATGCAATGAAATCTATTATATGCTATGGATCTTTTATTCATTCTGGCTTATACCTGAATAATTGGTAATTAATCTACAGCATGTTACAGCACTTCGAACATGGCATGCAGTGAAGAATGAAGAAAGGCTCCCAGAAGAATCAGAGGGAAATGCTCACTTGCATCTGTATATACTAAACTGTCATATGTGTGCTTATAACTACTCTTTGGAATATGGCCTCATTGAATTAACAGTTGCCCAGCTCTACAACTCATCTATTTACACCATTGCACATCATTAAACCAAATCATACCACTGAAGAACCTTATTTCCCTTTTCATAATTAGTCTCTAATGAGATCTCTGCAGTTATTGCGATAAATCCCAGCTTTCCTCAATTTGATGCTTTTGTGAAATGTGTTCCACAACTCCTATTACCATAATTGCAATTGGTAATGCTGACTAAGAATTATGGATGACTTATGGAGGGCTCAAGGTTGGGAAAGATTGGTAGATAAGTAGACAAGTAGGTAAGTACTCGTTAAAATGCTGGGAAAAATAATTGTTCAGAATTGTTTATATTAAACAAAAAGGGAGAGTGAATGTAAAAAATACATATCAGTTTAAAATTACAATGCAATATATAACCAGAATATTCTTAACTGCATTTATTGAATTTTCAGAAAGAAGTTGCTTTATTTATTCCCCATGAAATTTAGCCACACATCTGAATTTATTTTGGCTCAAAGAAGAGAGTAATCAATGCTCCAGTTTAGCATTAGGTTGCAGTAATCTGATTCAAGTTTGAATATATGAATTGATTGACAGAAATAGTGTCACAGAGCTGGCAAACTTGGTACACTGGAAGCAGGATGAAAGAGTATGAAAAAGAAGAAGTGATGAAGCTGGAAAGGGAAAAAAGTGAAACTATGTTCAGCGGTTTCCATTGGTAACAGTAGGCAATGTGGCAAATCTTACTGCTTGTAGTGGAAAGCAATTTCTGCAATCATTTTCCTTCGCTCACGGTATACTTGGTCGGAGAATCCCTTGGAGAAAAGAAAAAGATTATCTCAGTTTCACACTAAACAGTATTACTTATGGCAATTCCAAATTTTTATTAAAGATAAAAGAAGAAGGAAAAAGACTTTATTTCCTATAGGGTTTGTTTGTTTGTTTGTTTTGGCAAAAGTGTATTTTGCATGTCTTGTATTAGAGCCAATATTTAAAAAAAAAACAATCCAGTGACCTTCATGAGAAACACTTTAACGAATGGCACATACTATACATTACTGTATGGACCCTGAATGAGCATGGATTATTCATCTAGGCTTTCATTATATTGTTTTGAATAAGATTACCACTATTAAATAAGCCAAGCAATGTGCTAAATAAAAATAAATAATATCAATATTTTTATTAGAAATACAATAAAAATATAAAAACAAACCTGCTGATCAAGCCATTATCCATTCTAGTCCAATCTTATGTTTCTCATTGTGGCCAATCAGATATCTCTGAAGTGTATACAAACAGGACATTGAAACATATCCTTCTTCCCCTGCATTTAGAGGTGTTATGTTCCTAAGTTGGAGATAACACTAAATATTCAGGACTAATAGACTATGATATCTTCATGAATTTGTCTAATCCCCTTTTAAAGGCACCCAAGTTATTTGCAATTATCATGTCTTGTCATACTGAATTCTATGGATTAATTACTCCCTGCTTTCTTTTGACTCTTCTAAATCTTCTTCCAATCAAATACACTAAGTTATCCCTGATCCTCCTGTTTCGACAAAGGGAGAAAAACATCTATCTACTTTCTCTATCCCATGAATGATTTTGTATTTCTCAACTACATTCCACTTAGTCACCATTTTTCAAAGCAGTATTGAAAAATATTTCTCATAGGGAAGGTGTTTAAGTTCACTGATAATTTTGGCTTATCTCTTTTGTACTTTTTCAGTTGTGCCTACTAAAACTGATACAAAGAATCCAAGGATGCAGGTATCAACTGCGTAGACATTACAATACTGGCAGTTTTATTTTAAATCTCTTTGCTAGTACTCCCTAGCATAGAATTTGCCTTTTTACATTTGCCATGATTCCTCGAGGCAGACAATTCAGATCTCATCATGTATATGTAAAATTAGGATTTTTCCTCAATTAGATCACTTTGTATTTAATTGGACTGCTGAAATCAATAAGAATTATGATTTTTTATCTCATAATATGGGACATTTAGGTTATACTCTCAAAGAAATAATTATAAAGGCTCAGATAGGGAACAAAACCATGTTTCAAGGAAGAAGATGCATGAAAGCCAAGTTGTCTACTTACTGGGTGATCCAGATCCAAATCAGGGTCAAATTTGGTGACCAAATGGTGACATAGATCTAACTCTGAAATTTTTCTCGGAAACCAATGAACTGAAATCCAAAGGAAGAAAGAGAAGTTAGGTGACACTTAGGAGGCTGGTTAATGCAAAGGCTACAAAGTGTTATGATAGGACCAATGATGGTGGGGGTTTTGAATGTTATCTAAGAAGAGCAAAAGCAGAAACCAAAATATTGTTTCTGTTAATATCAGTATTCCATGTATTGGATTTTTCTCCTAATATCTGGTCATATCTCCACTAGTATAACATAATAACTATATGTAATTCTATAATCCTGTTTTATCTCCATTCCTTTACCAGAATGTAGATCAGAGACACTCTCTAGGTGAAAGGACCAGTTTTATTCAATAATATGAAGAAAACCCAATGGGATAAGCTTAGGATTAATGTGAGCACTCTTAGACATAGTAAAGCTGGGCAATCAAATAAAACAGAAGCTCTGATTTGAGCTTTTGTTATCTGCCCACCAGAAAGAAGACCGGGAATGGTAGGCTTTGACCACTCCATCAGCACTGGTCAGTATCTGCATCACTACTGCAGACCAACTTGTTTGAACCTCTTCCCTCTGGATGGCACTATAGGGTACTGCACACCAAAACAATCAGACACAGGGATAGTTTTTTCCCCTGTGCCATCATTCAGCTGAATACTTGACTCATGCTGTATGATAGGACACAAATGCAAATAATTCTAAATTAACCCAGATGTTCTGTCTAATGTGTATACTTACTTATCAATAGATTGTGGTTCTAATTCTACACTTTATAGTATTTCCTTTCTATGGCTGCATACTTTGGATGCACACTTTACTGCTGAATTCTTAACTTTATCTATGTTATTATTTTGTTTACTGGTGCCTTGCAAGTATACTGAGAGCTGTTGTACCAGAATCAAATTCCCTGCATGTCTAATAATGCTTGGCCAATGAAGTATCTGAATCTATTGGATGATCTAGAACAACCTTCTCCAACTTGGTGCTATCCAAATGCATTTCAATTCAAATCTCATAATCCCAGCCAGCATAGCTATGACCATGCAGTTTAGGGTTTATTATCTATCTATCTATCTATCTATCTATCTATCTATCTATCTATCTATCTATCTATCTATCTGTCTGTCTGTCTGTCT
>JANHZU010004759.1:212105-222258 GCA_032468055.1 Acrochordus granulatus
AGGAGCAAGCGTCTTTTGATTTCATGGCTGCAGTCACCATCTGCAGTGATCTTGGAGCCTAAGAAGGTGAAATCTGCTGTAATATTAGCCAAAAGCAGGAATGAATTCTCTGTACACCATTCCCATTTTCAAAGCCACACATTCAGAAGGGAATTTTGATTTATAAAAGTATACTCTTTTAGGCTTGTCGCTGTGTCTGGAATTGTTGTCAATATTGCTGGAGTCAAAACCAGAATTAAAAGAAGGAAAGCTGTTAGATGTGGTTGAATAACAATGCCCAATAGCCTGAGCCCAGATTGTATTTATTTATTTTAAATAAATAAAAAAAGTATATACTGTTAATTATTGTACTGTTGTCTAATCTAAATATACCTGTGTCATAAAAATTCCTGTTGATTTCTTTGTATAATACCCCAGCTTGGTATATCTGCTATTTCCAACCGAGTACTCTCCAAACTCCTGGAATCCTCTTGGCCCCAAATGACTGGTTGTTCTGGGGATTGCAATCCTAAATTATTTAGAGAATATTAGATGGAGAAAAGCTGCAATATGGGACTACGGATTCTTGGTTGATTTTGTGGTGACACTGCTTCAGTGTTATTTAAAACCAAGGCATAGGCAGAGTGTCTACGTGAAAAACCTGCTTTTATTAGGGATAAGATACGTTTACCTTCTAACTCTCTTTGGGCAAAAGGTACAGGTTGCTACATTTTTAGAATTTTCCACCAGTGTTAAATGGCCACTGTTTTCTCTGCTGAGGAAAACTAGTGACCACTTTTGCTTTTATTTCCAGAAGGAGAAAATAATCATTCTTTCACACTACACTGCCGATCAAAAGTAATTTAATCCTGTTTGAAATGCAAACAAATTGCTACATTAAATAACAAAGAGAGGATAATGAAAACTGAAAGTGTCAGGTTTTATTCCTATTTGTGCTTTTCTAGTCCATGATTTCAAGCTGATGTTTCATTATATGTCATGTAATAGCCATCTGGGGCCAAAAGACCTTTCCACCTAATTGTATAGCATTACTTTCCTTCTCAGTATTCAGGCAAAGGAAATTAAAGATAAATATGCTAACTTTAAGCTTCCTTCTTTCCTTCTTTTTTAGAATTCAAGCAATGCCCTTGCATCTATTCAGTAAAAAAGCTGTTTTACAAAGCAGTGAATCTAGAGAGTTAGCTTCCTAGCTTTACATATGAATAAATCGTGGGTCCTGTCCTCTCCTGAAGAATGAGACAGGGTGTTATCTCCTTGCTTGTTCAAGAAAAGCAAAGACCATTTTTTTCACAATGGATGACAGGGTGGTATTTGCCTGCCACTTGACTGATCTTGCAGGATTTAATTCCTGACTGAAGACAGAGAGAACAAAACAAAAACAGTGCCACCCACATCCTTAAAGCAGAGGAAGGCAGTCTAAGATCCTTCAGATGTTCTGGACTACAGTTTCTACAACTGTCTACGACTGTATTGGCTGAGTTTAATAGAAGCTGAGATCCAAAATACTTTGAAGGTTCCACCTTGCTTACTCCTACCCTAAACAAGGAGCACTATAAGGATTGTGCATTCAGCCAAAACTGGTGCAAAGTTAGAATGATCAAATAGTTTGTAAGGTTAGAGATGTGTTGAGAGCCAGTTGGATGTAGTGGCTAAGACATCAGGGTAGAAAGTGGGAGCCCTTGAGTTCTAGCCACCTTAGTTATAAAACATCTGGGTGACTTAGTCTGGTTCTTCCCTCTTAGTCCTAAGAAGCAGGCAATGGCCAACCACCAAGAAAATGGTAGAGATTTGCACCCCTTCACCCCAGAAAAAGAGTAAGAGACATTTTGAATCTAAGCTGAGTGAAGCTGGCTAGCTGTATCAGTTCAACAGGTATAGCCACAAGGCTTGCATTGGGACATCCCATGTGCATCAACTGATCTCCTTGGAGGATTATCAGAGATATAATTTCAGATTCTCTGGCAAAGATTGCTACTTGCTTTTCTACCTTTTTATCGAAGCAGGTAATAACAAAAAAAGATCTCAGACTGCATGATTTAAAGATACATTTGTGACATAAATAAGAAAAAAATTCAGAGGCTGCATAAAATACAGAAATTTTTCTCTCTGCCTGAAATTTGAATTAATTACATATGTAGGCAAATGTTAGCATTTATGCAACATGTTTAACCTGGTTACTGAATTAAATCCATTTTGTGGATTTACACAAAACATTTAGCCATAAACTAACTAAATGGGCTAGATTCATAGAACATGTTATGCTACAAAAATCAAAAACCTAACTGTGGTTAAGATTATTAAGCTTAGTGTGTTGTACAAATACATCTGCTGAAACTTCAGCTGAATTGTTTAAACTTGTGGTGGGAATACAGCCAATATTTTATTGCAATATCCCTGAATCCTGAAACAAATCCCCCCCTTGGTGGTTCCTTGCTCATCGCAAAATATAAACTAATATTTCATCATGAAGTTTCATTGTATAGTTTTTAAAGTCACAAGAAATCAAAACTGGAAAATGTTTTTTAAAGGAAGCAGAAAAGGAGAAACAGTCTGATCTTTGATTTAAACATAACTAAAATATTATTTACAATTACTTTCCTACCATTCTCTTGTAAAAATCCTTTAAAAAATAGCTAAAGAGCTGATTCAGGATCACTTCTGCTAACTCAGTTTTGGATGTTTTGCGAGATTGACTCCCTTCCTCCCCTCCCCCCTGATAAGTGCGTTTTACTGAAAACTGCTTTAAAAATTCTCTTGGATTTAAAAGCAAGTTTATGGCAACTGTTTTTGTTTTTAAGGAAAACAAATCTAAGTATTTCTCCTTCTCAGGAATATTAATCTAGTTGCATAGATAATTTTGATTGAGGTCTTTTACTAATTAATTGCAAAAAATGTAGAAAAATGTATGATTTCCCTGAAAGTTGTATAAAACTCTGTGAATTGAAGAACTTGATACATTGGTCCAATCAGTGAACTTTTCTTAACCAGAATGACTTTTTTCCTTAAAATCAGAAGTATTATGGATCTAACTAAATATGGAACAGTTAACCCAAAGAAAAAATCCACTAGAGTCTTATTTTACCCAAGGATCATAGAACTGAGAGTTAAAACTCATATTCATTTCACTGGGAGCCATTCTGATTATGTTCTATTGGAGGAAATAAAATAGTAATAGGGAATCTATTTATTTTAACAAATAGTTTCTCCATTATCCAGTAGCCAAATTATATTATATTTTGTGAGTATTTCTAAAGAATAATCATGGTGGTTTTTTTAGGACCATGAAGGGTGGAGTCTTAATCCTTTCTTCTTACACAAATAATCCTCATAGAAAAACTCTTATTTTCTGTTGGCATCCACCATAGGTTTCTTCCCATGTTGAAATGTAGTTTCTTGGGAGATGGGGCAATTTTTATTGGCTTTGCAATATAGGAACAAAATATTCTCTCCTATACACTGAGGAAATGTAACCAAAAAGCAAGAGAAGTGTAATCAATGGTGTTTTATGGTCAAACTGCTTATGGTGGAGTAGTTTATCTGACATCTTCACAAATATTCCAAGTTCCAACCCGAACCCTCAGAAAGTTGATTCACACACAAATATGCAGTACTTGATTCCTATATTCTTGAAGACAGGCAGCTAAAAATGTAAATTAGAAATAAGAGATTTATCTTTGCTGCTAGAAATATAATGATCTCACACAAACACAAATGCATAGCTCGCAATGTCTATAAAATTTTGGTGCAGTCTGATACAGTTACATCAAGTTTTGAGGGGAGTTATTATTTTCCCTCTGTGCATATCTACTAGCTGCAAAATGCACACTTAACTCAGATGTTGCCATAAGGAAAAACATTGAATTCAGATTCAGTATCACAAACAGGTACTAGGTATTAGTTATTAATAATAAATTATTATTACAGGTAGTAACACTTTGGCATTGGGTATGAATCACCTTCCTCTCATGCAAAAAAAAATTCAGACAAATGAGCAAGGCACAGATTTGCACCAAATTTCTACTAAAGTATCATAAAACTCTAATGACATACAATAATAAAACCAGCAAAGGCAATACAGTAGTAAAAGAAAGCCGTTTGTCATCATTCTAGTTTTAGCCTAGTTCTTAACTGTGATTCCACATTTCTGCCAATACATAATATTTTTCTTAATCCTCTCACTTTTTTTCCCTATATATGGCATGCTTTTTCTGGGGAGGTGTCTAATTCTTTGGCACTAATAATTAGCATCAACATTTCTAAGGACCAATCTGCCTAGCTTTGGGATTCTCCCACAGCAGAATGATGCTCATGATACCAAAGTTAGGTTTTTCTTCCTTTCCTACATTTGTTGTCTGTGCAAATCAACTGATTTGAAGTGAAGCTTCATCCTGAGTGAAGCTGAGAGCATCTTTGCTTACCATGATGGCCTCAGCTTGTTTAGAGTCCAGCTCAGATACTGCCCGCCGGAAACCTTTGGCTGAAGAACTAGAGGCGTTTGGAGTTGGCATCCTTGCTGATGAACTGGCTTAGCTTCCAGCACTGTTTTTCTTTCTTATTCTGGGTTTTTATAGGGCAAATCTGACGTCAAAGACCCTCTCTGATCCCCCTCTATCCACCTCCCTCCCTTCAGCCTCAGGGAGAGAAAAAAGGAGGAGGGAAGAGATGCAGAGGAAAAAAGCACTTGTGTCCCATTAAATGTAATTGCCACAAAGATGACAGGCACCCAGCTCTGCAAACTCACACTTGGCTCCCTGGCACCCTGAACTATTTGCTCAGCTCAGTTATTTATTCCAGGTTTTTACTACAGCTTCCTCTAGCCATATGCATGCTGAATATTCCCAATAAAATACCCCGCCTTTTGGTAAATGTGGCTGCCAAACAATATATAATGAGGAGAGAATAAATAAGAGTAAAATTTTGCTGGTTGTATGATGTGGGTCATCTGGTTAAAGAAAGGGGATGTAAAGAGTATTTGGGATCTAGGTCTGAAATTTTGGGGAAATTTTGACAGGTCAGAAGAATAGAACACTGGTCTAAAATATAAGGAGCAGTCAGTTTTTTATCTTCTACAGCTATGAAGGAAACAGAAAAGGGCAAATTTCCACAGCCACAAAAAGCAGAATTTCAAGTCTTTAGGAGTACACATTTGGGATTTGCCTACATCCAGTATATAACAGAGTAGCGATTTTATAGTGTGAATGTTTCCTGTTCTCCCAACCCACATTATGGTCAAGCATCATGTAAATACAAAGGCTGAGGCTCTGTCAGAATAAACTTAAATTTCAGGATAGACAAGCATTAATAAAGCTACTCTGTATGTTAAACATTGCAATCACCTCAACATCTTCAGTAGGGTTGATTGGAAAGTGCATTTACTTTCTTTTGTAGAAACTGAATTCTTCTTCTAGAACTCACAAAGCCTGCCTATTTTTATATTTGTTGCCTGATCACCCATACCCAAACAGGCTTAAAATTCTCCATATTTAAATTAATAAAATGTTTACCCTCTGCTTAACCTGATAATTATTAAGTCTTCAGATATTTCTAGAGACTGGAAACCCAGAAATTGTTGATGGAGCCGAGTGTAGCCTAGTGCAAAATGATCTGTGTTTTAGATTGAGAATAGGAGATAACTCCCAACAACTACTATGAGCATGATAAACAGCCAGGAATGCTGAGCATTCCCACTCCCTAAAATAAACTGTATATTTTTTAAAAGCTTGATGAGAAACAAGCAACAATCTTTCCTTCCTTTCCAGAACTTCTCCCCCACATACACAGAGAGAGAGAGAGATCTTCTTTGTTGGGTTATTATTATTTTGGATTATTATGTTTGTTGATTGTATTGGATTACTATTTTGGAGAAAATAGGAGGAGGAAGGTGTGTTTGAATATGTTCACCACCTTGAGTTATTTGTAAAAAAATAATAAAGACAGGACATGAGTAAATAAATAAAACTTTATCCACTAGCAATTATTCTAAAGAACTAAAAAGACAGATAGTGATAGGGATAGGAATATTTATTAAATTTATATTCTGTTCATCTCTCTCTGCAAAGTAACTCTGGGTGGTGATACAGATTGATATCCACTTTTAAAAGGCAAATTCATGAGGTGAAGAGAATTCTAGAATTCAAGAGGAGATTGTTTTAAACTGTATATTGAGTTGTGTTTAAACTGCTGTGTTGACTCTCTGGTTGATCTGCTACCAGCTGCTCATTCCTATAGAAAACAAGTCTATATACATTCCATAAAAAGACCAAATAAATATATGAGGACTCCTTTAGTGCATAATATTGACTTTTTATTTTGTCAACAAGGTCACTGGATCAAGAATAAGGGTACTATTATTTACATCCTTTCATAAAGTGCAGATTCTTAAAAAAAGGTTGTTAATGGCTAAAATCACATACAAAAAAAGGTAAAGGTTTTCCCTGTTCTTTTATGGCCAATTTTAGGGGTCAGTGGAATGAGCAGCTGGTAGCAGATCAACCAGAGTGTCAACACAACAGTTTGATTCACAGCTGAGGTAGCCAGCATTTGTCTGAAGATGTTTCTGTGGTTGTATGACCAGCATGACAATGCACCAAGGTGCATGGAACATTCTTACCTTTCCTACTGAAGGCGGTACTTATTTATCTACTTACATGTTTAGAACTGCTAGGTTGGCAGGAGCTTGAGCAAGTTAAGGGGATTCATCTTGCTACATGGTGCTTGGGTCTTGAACTCAGGCTGCTGACTTTCCAACCAAGAAGCCCGGTGTCTTAATCGCTAGACAACTGCGCCTGTTGCAGTAACATAACATACAGCCAAATTTGTCAACTTTGCTTCTATCTAGTTTCATTTTTTTCCCACTATTATGTTGGTATTTTTACCTTTCTGAATGAGCTTGAAATTTTTTCTTACATAAAAAAATTTCATAAGACCTACATAAATCTTGTTAAAAAACTTATACTCATTTTAATAGGCAATTTTCTAACCAATTTTTATGCATGTCTAATATACCTAATTTGGCAAGCAACTGTTCCTAATCACAACAAAAGTTTAAAAAACAGGCATCTGGATTGGATTTTTTAAGTAGAAGACGTTTCACCTTTAATCCGAAAGGCTTTCTCAATTCAGAATTGAACTGGTAAGAGAGCTGGTATATAGTATATATCAGCTCTCTTACCAGTTCAATTCTGAATTGAGAAAGCCTTTTATACCAGCTCTCTTACCAGTTCAATTCTGAATTGAGAAAGCCTTTTGGATTAAAGGTGAAACGTCTTCTACTTAAAAAATCCAATCCAGATGCCTGTTTTTTAAACTTTTGTTGCGAAGATCAATAATGGGAAAGAATTTGCTTCTTATATTTTACAGAATGACCAGAAGCCTTGTTTATAGTTTATATTCACTCCCTCCTAAGTCATTTCCCAATTGGATGAAGGCGCTTTACATGGGCTGTGCTGAAGACCACTTGGAAGCTGCTACTGGTTTAGAGCACGCTGTGGTCTGCCAATGCTGCACTGCTGTTAGGCAAGCTCCACTGGCTTCCACTTGCTTTCTAGGTGCTGTTGAAAGTGCTTGTTATCGTCCTCAACACCCTACATAGCATAGGGGCAGGTTATTTTGGGGGATAGCCCCTCTCTGACAGTATCTGTCCACCTCACCAGGTTTCATAAGGTGAGAACACCCCAGGTCCCTTTCTCCAGATTTGTCACCTTCTGAGATTTGGGAGGCATGCCTTTTCAGTAGCTGCCCTGGCCCTTTGGTAGAACTTTCCACCTGAGATTTAGTGGGTTAGTGTTGCTGTGAAATTGTGTAGGGTCACCGTGTGATTTAAGCAGCCGTATAAGTTATTTAAATATATAAAAAGGGTAAGAATGAAAAACAATTGCATAAAGGAGGGGGTTTTCCCAGGTGAACATTGAGAGGTATAGTGGATATATATATACAGAGAGAGAGAGACTGGAAGTAGAATAAATCATTGGGTTTCATCTTACCAACTGCAATTTATGGTACACTACTATAAAAATTCTTTTAAAAACAACAATGCACAACAAATTTCCCTGAGTTATAGGGAACAGAGGAAAGACAGCCAAAAGGAAGAGGAGCTGGGATGTAGTCCCCCTTTCTCTGGGGACAAACTGCCTCTAAAGATGCTCTGTTTTGAAAACTACTTTCCAACTATCAGCAAAGTAGAGCTAGGAAGCCCAACAGAAGATGCTTTGTGTTGCCTGCCAGCCTGTTGGAGGCTCAGGGTTTTCCAAACCTGGCCAACTAGCCTGCTGGAGATTTGCTCTGCAGCACTTCTCAGACTTCAGTTTATTCATAAGCTGATGACCATCCCCAGCTGGGCTAAACTGTTGTTCCTATGAGAGTATGAGAACTCTTGGGTTGGTATTTGTGGATGTTAAAGGAGAGACACACATCTTGCTTACTGATGAAGTGAGATGATTAATTTCCATTCTACATGAAGCCTTGTGGCCTTAAAACAAATTATTGGGCCTAGAAGAGTTCAGTTACTGAATACATGGGAACCACACTCTACCTGTCAAGCACCTGGCATAATTGCTTTTTTCTCAATATTTTTTGTATCAGTGCAACGCAGTTGGTGTTATCAACTCTCTGCTCTGAGTAGCGGGTCAGATATTTTTTCTGGAGGCTAAGTTTTGGAACATGTGAAGAAGTGGTAAACTTTTTAAAAATGAATACTGAGTTATTTCAGTAAGCAAAATAAATGCAGCAACTTGTCTGAACCAGCAGTTTTAATGATCTCATACCCCTCCCAGTTTTCTTGCAAAAAAAACGGATGATGCCATTTTCCATCCATATTTGCATCTTCCAGATTTGTGCCAATAGTCTACTTATTAGAAAAGAGAAGACAGGATTTCTTTTGTAAATGTTATACTTTTTTTCCAGGTAATAGTTATAGGCCTGCTGCACCCCTTTGCATTAAATTTAGCCCATTTCCACGAACAGCCTTCTCTTCCTGCTGCATCTGCCTTTGCTTTTGCGGCTGCTGTTTCTCTCTCACTTTTTTCTGTGCAGCATGCCAAGTACTTTTCTCAGTTGTGGTTCAAATGCAACAATCCACTTGAAAGGGACAGTGGCTGATCTGCTTCCAGCCAGAGATTTAAGGCACCCAGTCTGTTTAGCATCTAAAAAGAAAGTTAAGGAGTAACTTGGTTCTGGTGAGCAAAGCAAAAGTGCTAATTGCTGTTGATGAGAAACTACAATATCAGCACCAAAGGGATGGAAGTGAAAGCTACCCAAGCATGCATAAGAAATGAGACATGTTTTATTGTGAGAGTAACTAAGCATTATCATGGCTTGCAAGAGAATGGGAAGTGATCTTCTTTCAAATACCAGAGGATATAGGCTTTGAGGCTATCTAAATTTGGCCTGTAGGAGCTATAGATTAGCTTACTACTGGAGCTAGTTTTAGTTACTTTACATTCCCAAGTTTGACACTAATGTCATCTTCTTCCAGACTAGGATTTCAGGCTAGATTTTCCTCTCTTTACTCAGGACCCTACTGTCCACTGGAGATATACAAAATAATATATCTGCAATGCGTGTATGTGTAGTTGGGGTGGGAGTGAAGGTACGGATGGGGATGGCACGTACTGAATGTTCAGTAGATCTAAGCAAAGCCCAGAAAATGTGCACCCTGTCTGTATTCATCAACACTGATGGTCCCTGTTGGGTAGGAGGATGACCAGCCTTCTGGAGCACGAAATCAGTAATCCAAACAGCTAAACCCTTTGTATTATTACAATAGTTGTGCTGCTGCCTGATAGCTAGGAGCAGAAAATGGGAGGCACTGCTTGAATTTACAGTCTTTTTCTCAAAAAGTTGGAATTCTGTAGCAAACAGAAAAGGTTTACTTTAGATTTCCACTTGCAAAATCTCAGTTGGGATATTGCACTACCCCAGATAGACCCAGTGCGTAACTTGGGGGTTCTCCTGGACTCGCGACTCCTACTTGAGGAGCAGGTAGCGAGCGCGGCCAGGAGAGCCTTTGCACAGCTTCATGTTGCGCGCCAGTTATGCCCCTTCCTGGACCAGGAGTCCCTACACTCGGTCACTCATGACCTCGTCATCTCAATCCTGGACTACTGTAATGCGCTCTACATGGGGCTGCCCTTGAAGAGTATCTGGAGATTGCAGC
>JANHZU010004759.1:247832-258768 GCA_032468055.1 Acrochordus granulatus
CCTCTGGCAGAGCTCTCATCTTCTTCAGAGCACACAAGCCCCCCAACCACAGCAAGGTGGTGCCTCACTGGGGGGTGCATGTGTAGCACATCTGAAACTTACTGAATGAAGTACACTTTTTCCCAGAACTTGGGTACAGTTGCAGAGGGTAGCCATATGAATCCAGGAAAAGATACAGCTGCTTTAAGAAGATATGGACAGGTGCTTTGTGAGGGCTCCCATATTCTCTAAAGCACTTTTTTGCCTCTGTATTCAAAGCATTGCAGCTCAATAAAATCGAATAAAATAATATTCAGCTTCTGAGTGTCTGCACCTTTATAACTAATGCACTTATAATTTTCCCAAAGTTTCTCTCTAAAGATGTTAAAAAATCACCCAGGCTGTTCTTACATGACATCCAGTTTCTCCATCATTGCTAAGCAATTGTATTACAAGAACTATGTCTGGAGACAGTTAATAATAGTATTCCAATTCTAAGAGCTCAGCAAAGCACCAGCATTTTTCTCTAATATAAAGACAACCTTGTTTTACACATACATCCAATTAGAAAAGCAAAGAGAATTTAACCAGGAAAAAAATATCAGCAAAGCAGGAAATTCTAATCGAGCTCCAGACAGTGCTTCAGCATACTTTGCCCCTGCTATGAAACCTGGGCAAATGTATTGATTCATTTTCAAGTGGTCTATACTTCCTATTAAACTGTTTGATCAGTATTCTATCTATCATACTGAAGGACGATGTATTGTTTGCTTCTTATTTATATTCTAAGAATTGAAGATTTGTCAAGGCTCCAAGAAAAAGGGGGAAAAAAGTCTGTGTTCTTAGAATAAAGTCCAGAGTAGCATCTGGGCAAGTTATGCACTTTTTTATTTTTAGAAAGTTTCGCCAGAAGTATTTGTGACTCTTACTTAAGTAGCCCAACACATTCCACAAAGACTGACCATCTTTTCTCAGCAATGTATGCCTTTTTATTGAATAGTTGTGTGGAATTACACGTCATCATTAACTGAATTGCTACAGCTTAATATATGCAGAATGTGTGTTTTCCAAGCTTGGAAAAGCCTGGTGTTGCTTTTTGATTGCTTTTGCTCTAATAATAAATTATTTTAGAAATCAAACTTCATTTAAAAAAGAAAAATCAAGAGTTATTTGATAATCTGAAATTAACTTAAAATATACATGGGACTAGACCCCAAGTATCCTAGATTTAATTTAAGTTATATGGCAGGGAAAAACACTATTTATTTTTATGCCCTACAATCAAATCCTAGTCATTAGCCGCAGATTGTATTCATACAATTTAAATGTGATCTACAACAATCAGATATTATTAGAAATTTTAGCAGGGTTGAACAAACTTTAAAAAATATTACAACTATAACTGCATGGGCACAGCATTACTTTAAAGCATCCACATCTTTTTTTTCAAGCTGAGCCTGAAAAAGAAGACATAGCTGCTTAAAAATGTTGACTCATTCTGTAAGACACAGCTGCTTTAGAAAAGTACTAGGCTGATGCTTCCATATATCCTCTTCCAAATCATTTCTGAAACATGCACAATTATAATCCTCAATCTTTTGAAAAAACATTGACGCAGGAATTCATCTTCATGAACACTGACTCTGCTTAATAATTGCAAGAGTTACATGAAAGGCTAGAGCAAAATAGGAAAGCATATCTTGAAATGCTGACAGTTCTGATTCAGTTCTTAATAACAAGTGATAGAAGAAGAAAGAAAAAGGTGCCATTATAAATGAACAGACCTCTTAAATGTAGCATCTTAATTTCCTGAAGTCTGAAAGGTATGACCTGCTCAAATTTTAGGAAAGAGATCATTCACAGCTTGTGATTGATCATGAAATGGTTTGCTCAAACCCTGGTCACCATGACCTTCTGACAAATGTCCAGGAAGACACAGTTTTCAAACCACTTGTGCACGCATGACAAAATCTGCCACTTAATTATGTTATGGTTAAATATAACATATACATGACATTTTGTTGTCATACAATATTGTCACCCTTCACCATTCATCCATTTATTACAAATTCATCAGAGATACATAGCAAATTACAGAAGGAAATTCACTAAATTTACATCAGTCACAGAGTACGAAAGACTGTGGCGTGAATTTTATTGGCCGGTACCAGAGCTAAACTTTACCTGCACAACTTTCAGATCCATACAGATAGTTTTCTTTGGGGTCGCTAAAAAAAAATTCTTGAATTGTTTCTTCAAGATTAAATTGCTATTGTTCCAAGTGCAAAAGTACTGAAAAGTATCTTGCTTGCTCATATTCACCTTTCCTTTCTTTCTTTCTCCCTTCCTTACAGCTGATGTACCATCTCCATTGTTTATGAATCTAAGAATTACAAAAGGAAGAAACATCTTGTGAATATTTGCACTAAGAGATTATTTGTTAGTTCTAGGAAGCTAAAGACTTTGAGAGAAGGA
The DNA here is from genome assembly GCA_032468055.1 of Acrochordus granulatus. Lineage (NCBI taxonomy): Eukaryota > Metazoa > Chordata > Lepidosauria > Squamata > Acrochordidae > Acrochordus > Acrochordus granulatus. The sequence goes on from JANHZU010004759.1 coordinate 250,287, forward strand.
ACCAACCAAATTCAGCACTAGACATTTACAATTCCCCCATGGGCTGATAGTTCTTTCCAAACTTGGTTATTTTCTATTTTATGTCTGTGTTAACTGCAGGTCTTGGTTTACAAAAGTGAACTGCTTTGAGGATGGTAAAGGGGAAAGGGAATAAATATACAAAAATTGATAAATATGTAAAAATTGACAATGGAGAAATGTTTATGGAAAGTTATTTAGATAATTCACCAGAAGATTTAAGTCCAATAAAAATCACTATTAATAAAAAACTATAGATTTTTCAGATCATAAATATACCTTCAAATACTAATGAAAACACTTGAGTCACAGGCTGAATGTTGTTAACACCAACAAAAGATAATATTTTAGCTCAGGGTTGAATTGCAATGTCCTAGGTGCTCTCTGAATTTTGTTAAATCAGAATACATCAAGGCAGTACATAAAGCTGACCACACGATGGGGTCATGAGAACAAGTTTTTAAATAAAATGTGCGTTCTTCACACACTTAACATCTAACATCAAGTAACCTTGAAATGAAAGCCTTCCAACATTAAGAAAGCAAGTTTTTGGCCCTCCCTAGAAATCCCATTTGATTACACCTGTGAGAGGCAATTTCCTTGAAGTTAAGCTTGTTCATTTCATTTCACTGTAAATACACAGCTGATTAGTGCAATAGATAGCTGGTCAAAGATACAATTACAGGCCAAATCTATACAAAGTAGTGAAGTGGCTTCAGTTCATGTCGTTGCACCTGAGATAAGTTTTCCTGTCTCATTTTTTTAAAAAGACTTCATTATTAGAATTGCGGGGGCATCTTTAAAATATGACAAATTAATACCTGAAATGTATTAATTTGTCTTGCATTATCTGCTGTCTCACTAAGATGGGTTTGAAGATCTGAAGAAAACTTTTATTACTGACGTGTATCCGTTTCTCAGAAACATTAATGGTCCTTCGCTAAGGCTTCTATTGAACATACATGCCTGAATGTGTCTCTGTACAGGAACCTCATCCCATTTCTCAGCTCACAAGCTTAACGGATGTGCAAAGACTGGTACTTGGTGAGCAAGGAGAACAGAGGCCTGCTACACAGGAGGCCAATGTAGACTTTTGTACAGGTTCACACTTCAAGGAACCCTTGAGGAAGCCACATTTCAAGGTTGCTTGATAAACCAATGCAGCCCCCTTGCGTCTAAGAATGAAGCAAAGCCACATTCTTTTGCTCATTCTACCTCGCTAGCTGTTCCAGCAGCCAGAAGTTCACACATGGCTGCTCCTACACTGAAACCTCTTCCAGCTATTCCAAGAATGAACTGAGACTGCAGAATGAAATGAAGTGCTTTGATGAGGCAAATTGTTGCCTCCTTGGCATGAAGCATCCAGTCAAAATGAAACCAACTCATATGCCACAGGCTTAGTATCCATAGGCATCAAGATATGGCTGCTAAAAGATAAATTAGATGTGAACTTATGAGAATAGGTCAAGAAGTCATGATAACAGCCTCAACAATACAATTGTAGCCAACTTGACTTTTTAACACCTCCCCTCTCTCCCCTCCCTTAATCACCTCGACACCTGCATCTTACTCATTGGAGAACCATGCAGTAATATTTTTAAAAACAAATTCTGAGTGTTACCTTCCACACCAGCCCCAATTCTAATGAAAATCCCATGCAGGCACTGGCTACCTCACCCTTATCAAGGAGCATTAAGTTGAATAAATAGTGTTTTCCAATGAAACCCTAACTGAGCCAATTAGGCTAGTTATGACATTTCAACAGATCACCTAGGAGCAACAACTGTTTATTCCTGTTTTTGTAAAAAAGATTTTGAAAAATACAGAAAATCTTATTTTTTTTCTAAAGACCGAGTAGACAATCATGAACAAAATGACCTAGAAAGCAAATTATAAACTTGTCTTCAAAATATGGCTGATAAAAGTAAGCAGTGGGCTGGTCAGATTTTTGGAAGGCATTCCTGATTTTTTTCAAAACTAGTTGTTTTTTAGTGGCCATTGTTTACAATGCATTTAGTTGTTCTTAAATATTTCAGAACTGCAACCACCCATTTTTTTGCTCAAGAAAATAAGCACCTCCATGCTTCAAAACCACTGCTCAGCCCAAGTTACATAATAATGTATGCACCATCTTGCTCAGTGTTTCTCAAACTCAGCCACTTTAAGATGGGTGGGCTTTAATTCCCAAAATTCCCTAGCCAGCAAGTATGACAGGCAGAGGAATTCTGAGGGTTGAAGTTCACCCATCTTAAAGTTGCTGAAGCTGGGAAACACTGCTCTAACTAACATATGCAGCTTGCTCTGCTTGCTCAAGCACCTTGAGGGTTATTTGCCCAGCGCAATGCCAGCTGACCAGCTCAAAGGCAGCTTGTATTATACAAGCTGACCCATAGGAGGATAGAATGGCTCAGAAAGGGGGTCTTCTATAGAAGGGGGATTACATCTGATAGAGGCTAGAATTTTGGGAAGGAACAAATATTGGCTCCATATCTCTCTGTGATATCATCCAGCGTACAAAAAGCATACTGGAAAGGTTCTGGTCCTGACTGAATCATAGTCCAACTTTTTTTTTTTTACAAGCACATTGCTCCTACCTTCAGATTGCAACACTGCAATTCTATCCATTTGTTCTGTGAGAGAATAATCCCCTCGGGGTAATCAAAGTGAGGCCTAGAGTGGTGCCTTGCCTGGGTGTTCCATATATCACACCAATTAGGCATATATAAGCTTTGAATGTTGCTGTGGAAGGTTGGGACAGATTTTTCAAAAAAAACTATGCAAGCGTCCACATTTTACTGAATACGGCCTTTCTTCTCTGGTCTGAAGTTTTGATCCTTCTGTGGAGGTAACAATAATGTTACTTGCTCTTTGTGCTGAAGTTTCCATGGCATGATTAGAGGTGAACCTGATGGGATATTATAATCTACTCTGTGGTTTCAGTTTTCAATGTGATCCAAACACATTTAGGATCAAACCTCAAAGTATACATATTTGTTTTCCATATCCATAAAACTGGAGTAATAAAACTGTACTACCTTGTAAAACATGATTTGCTAATGGCTAATATAACAAAATCATTCCAGTCAAATTTTACCAAGGCATGTGATATTCATGTTACATTCAAGAAAGCTTAATTCAGTATTATGCACCATTTCTACTAGATGTTAGGCAAGCTTTCTGATTCTAGTCATATGTACTGACAAACTTGAAAAAGAAAATTGGCTTTGCCTTTTCCTTGAGCAACTTTAATGGAACAGATCAGACAGTTAATGATAATGATGGATGATATGTTACCAGTTATGGACAAGTCCCTTCTGTTGAAAACAAACCAAAAAACTTTGCAGACGGGTTATAATCACAATTCAAAGAGTCCTTTGAACTTTAAATACTTGAGGTATTTGCATGAAAATGGATCTTTGGTGCCCAGGTTGAAATATGTAGAAAGAAAGAAGGTAAAATGATATCTTTTTCTTTTTGGTGAAAGAAAATAAAAGCTTACACAATTTGCAGCAGTCAACTGAGTATACTTCAGGTGTGTTCAATTACAAGTCTTTATGCTGTAATCCAATGTATCTGAATGGCACCAGGTTAGGAAAAGCTACATAAAAAGGCTCCTGAATACAAAAATAAAGAAATAGATCCAAGTGAGTTGTACAGTATTCATTTCACACAATAAGAATAAAGTAGAAAAAATTGATTATGAATTAAACTCCAATAGATTTAATATTAGGGCTAAAAGGTTTGAAAAGTTGGGTATCTAAGTAATTCCAAAAGCATATGCAATTCATTAATACAGGAAAAATGAGTATCTTATGCTAATCTAGAAAATTGGATTGTTAGGAAAATAAAATGTAGAAAAGAAGGGAGAAACAAGAACACAGTTTTAGGTTTCTTACAGAAATATAACTGTCCTTTTTTTAAAAAAATGAAGTTTAATTTTCCCCGTCTTCATTAAACTTTTTGTAATATGGATGGTGCTACTAATCTCTCTAAATAAGCAACACTATATTTTTATTTTAAGCCATCAAGAGTTGTTTTTGAGTTTGGCAGCATATAAATCTAATAAATAAATAAATAAACATTAGAAAGTGTGAAGGAAGCTGTCATCAAGAAAGTACTCCAGTTGAAGGACAACATAAAATAGGATAAAGAAAAGCAGCTACTTAGGGCACTAGAGAAAATAATGAGCTAAAGTGACAAAGTGTCTGCATCAATTTCTGGCAATTTTGTTTGTTCATGCAAAATGACTCAATGGAGGTGGCACTTCTTGCACATAAAGTTATGGATTTGCCAGCCTACCTAGGGAGAGGGGAGATTTAGAACAACTTGTCTAAAAAGTATCAGGTTGAAAGGACTTATATGGATGTGAAGCAAGTGTCATTATTATCATGCTTCGTGCTTGTCATTTTTACATCACCTATAAAAAATAATGAATTCCAATTTAATATTTATGTGCTGCCTCAGTTTGAAACTGGATGGACAGTTCATTAAATGATTTGTTATTGATATCAAGAAATGCATGCCCATGTACTGTTAACATTTACCGAGGAAATCTTTCAAAATTAAGCACAGTTATAATGATTCCAGAACAAATGGTTATTAATCACACCAGTTTGCATAAAGAGAGCATAGAGATTGCACAGAGAATAACAATATCCACTCTACAATATGGGAGCTGTACTTAAATAAACCTGTTGATAACGTACACATTTACAAGTTTTCAATCTGAAATACAAGGATAAAGGCACAGCCACTAGTTTTCTAATCATGTCCTTTCAGATCCCCAGAAGGGAACATAGCCTTCTCTGTTTTGATATTCTCTATCTCTAGACAAAGAGTATCTCCCACCTATAAAAATATGAGAAGTAAATTACAGAAATCCATTCCAGCTCGGTCGTTGCCTGGGTTAACAAGGACCATGCTAGATGTTATTGAGGTTCTTGGACATCGAGTGAAAAATGGGCTACAGGACTCCACTGGAGAAGGAAATGGCAACCTATTATAGTATCCCTGCCAAGAAAACCCCATGGACAGTAACAAAAGGCTTAAAGATAGGACGCCAGAAGATGAGCCTCTCACATGAGAAGGAATTACAAGTAGCTCCAGAAAGAGTGAAATAGCTGGGCCAAAGCTGAAAGGATGCTCAGTTGTGGACGTGACTGGAGGTGAAAGGGAAGCACGATGCTGTAAAGAACAGTATTGCATAGGAACCTGGAACATAAGATCAATGAATCAAGGAAAGCTGGACATGGTCAAGCATGAGATGGCAAGATTGAATGTCAACATATTGGGAATCAGTGAACTAAAATGGACAGGAATGGGAGAATTTAATTCAGATGACCTAAGAAGAGTCAGACATGACTGCAAGACTGAACAACAAAAATATTGCATATTAATACTGGCAACAATAAACATCACTTGTTATTATATAAACTGTTAATATATTATTAACATGTAAACTAATATCACAGTAAAATAGTCTTTTCAAAAAAGCACCTATCTACATTTTTGTGCCAGGCATCAAGCTTGTCATTTTCTTAAATGTTCCAACTACATGGCTTTTCATCTTGTTTTAACTCTATTGTTTTTCTCTGCTGTTCATTTTCTTGGGTATATTTAACCTTATTTGATGAGTAAATACTTTGAATGTTTAAAATATACTATTATTTGTTATGTTGTGTTTTATTAATTTGTTATTTATATTTTGTGAGATATAAATGGAGCTCCAGGTTCTTGCTGCTGCAGACCAAAGGAATCTGTTTTCACTGCTGCTTTTTATTTTATGCTATTTTGTTTTATTTTGCTTCACTTCGCTTAGATTTTCAGCAATGAGCATATAATTTGCAGGCAGCCACTCAATATATTGTTGTCCTTTGCTTTTATCATAGAAATGTGGTCCTTTATGTCTGTTTTAGAAAGCACATTGCATCTTAACACCCAGTAGATGTCTGGCAATTGGTAATAAAGGTATTTACTATTTGACAGCTATTCTGTAAGTGGCCTATGCACAATGGCTACTGCCATAAAGCAGAAAGCTGCTTTTCTAAGCTTTTGAAAGATCAGGTCCTCACTGTGTGGTCATACAATATCCACTCAATGCCAAGTCAAGTCTTGTATATTTGAAGAAAATATCATATAACTGTTCTCCAAGTCTCAGTTGCAGTGGTGATGTGGAATCACAAAATCTTAATTGTCACACTATTTCTGCAACTGTGTTATATCTTCGGAAAGCTACCTTTCTGAAGTTATAATTGTTACAGCGTTAGGCATCTTGGTTTGACTGGAATCACAATTTCTTTATAGCAGTAGTCACTCTTCTTCTACTTACAATATATCTGCAAGTTATGTCACATGAAAGGACTGTGTTCTCACTTACCAATCAAATGGAAAATGTTGCAAATCTGTGGTACTCGGTGAGCTTTCCTGTGCCAGAGCAGCAAATAAAAGATTCAGCTCTTATGAAACAAACTCTGCTAACAAACTCTGGAAGTCAAATATTTGGTAGGAGAAGGAATACCACTACTACTCCAAAAGATAAATTCTACAGTCTGTCATCTCTCCAGTGTTTCAAAAAGCATCTATCACTTATGCCTAAACAAATTTAAATAAACAAATATTGCATCTTGATATTTACTTCATAAATTTTGTTGAAATTGCTCCTTTCCTTTATCTAAACTGTAACAACAAGCTTTGTGATCTCTGCCTCTTAAACTAGAATTTAAGCTGCCAAACCAGGCCTGTAAAATGGTGACTCTCAGAAAGATGTAAACTGCAGCAGTAGTTAATACAGCAACAGAGGGAAGCATGTTCTCTCTATAACAGATCCAAGTGATGCCATCAAGGTTCTGTCTCAGTTCCTAGAGGTTGTGGAAGTCAGGAGGAGGAAGAACAACCTTTGTACAAATCTATCTTCTTTGCCAGTTTTGCTTATGGGAGGCTCTGCTCATGATCACTCTCACCTTGGTGACTCTCAGAAGCTATAATTGGTCTAGAAGTATAATTAATACAGCAGAATGAATAGTTATAGAAAACCATGATATACTCAAGTAAACCCCATAAGTCTGCAAGTTGTACTGGTTACTACCAGGCTTTTAGGTGCTTCTGACACCTATAAAACTCTTCCTGGCATTAGGCCAGGATATTTGAGGACCTCTAATTATTTCTGCCTGTTCCAGAAGATCAAACAGGGTTGTCATGTTCCAATCCCTTATGTTAAACAGTACAATTTAGTGGGATCCAGGACATGTACCTTCTTTGTCACTGGACCTGTCTCCAGGTTTGGGTCACTGCAGCTCTTAAAAAGTACTTGAAGTCCTTGCTCTTCCATCAAGCATTGGGTCAGGTAGTTACAAGAACCATTAGTATGTGCTAGTATGTGTTAATTGGATTATTGATTTCAAGGATACATATATAGTTATTTTTATGATTAGTGTATATTTTTGTTTTCAGTTTGTAGCCACCCAGAATTGTTTGGTGAATGGGCAACCATATAACATGGATGAGTAAATAATTTAATATCAAGGTGATATTTACGGGTAGAATGTCAAACATTTGTGGGGCATGGTACATATGTTTTATTGCTATTAATTCTGAAGATGCAAGTTTTAGCAGAATATACCAAAGAAACGTAATATACATATCAACTTTGCTTATCCACTCTGTAATATGTTTTATGAAATATAATTCACTTCTATTTTTGTTTTAACTTTTACAAAATAGGTAAAATAATAGGTATTCATTGTGGTTAGCTGCTTGTTCTAACACTATAACTAGCTCTTTGAATCACACAGTCTACTAAACGCCTTACCCAGATATTCTCACCGCAGCCAGTTGACCCATTTGACAGAAAGGTCAGTTTGCAGCATGAGTAAAAAGAATGCTCAGTGCATTAAAGGCAGGCCCAGTCATGCATGTATTGCCTCCTGGCATTTCTGCTGAGTCTTCCTTGTGTCCTGCTGCAGTGTCTTATCATGAGGAGGTTTCACGAAGGAATTTAGATTGAGCAAAGCATAAATTAAATAAGCATTTTCAATAAGCACAACATTCCTTGCTTGGAACATGGATTTTGATAATTGAGAGGAAGATATGAACAGAACAAAAGACCAAAATGTTTGATTAGGCTTCACGTTCTCTATCCTGTATTATATATATTTAATCAAAGGATAGAATTAGTTATTCACAATAAAATGCTGTTCCAGCACTTTATTCAGTATTCATAGATGATGGGGAAATCAGTATAGAACAATTTTTTTTCTTCCCCTCCATCCTAAAACGTCATTGGTTGTTGCTGATGAAGAAGCTCATATTCATAGGTTTCAGAATTTTATATCTGTAAAGTTGGATCAGGATAGGATAGGTGTGGACAATAGATATTGAAGTTTGTGTTACTCAGTCTGTTATTTAAGATAATCGACACAATCATTCAAAAAACAACTGATTTAATAACTGTGTATTAAACTTAGAA
>JANHZU010004759.1:280679-292082 GCA_032468055.1 Acrochordus granulatus
GCCTTTTGTTGTTGTCCATGGGGTTTTCTTGGCAGGGATACTGGAGTGGGTTGCCATTTCCTTCTCCAGTGGAGTCACCTACCTGTCTAGATTAGTCGTCCTACAGTAGAGATTCCTGTTATATTTTATACAAATATAACAGATATTTATATATTTTTTATGTATTTATAATACAGAGCAAGAGAGTCAGAATATCTCAGGACTTCGATCTTATTGTTTGATCTTGGATCTCAGAACTTAATGATAATTGTTTGTTTGGAATTCTAATAAAGAAGAATGAATCATAGCTTGGGTGTCTTGTTTAAAAAAATGCCAGCTTGAGTCATGAACACTTTCAGCTCCTTTTCCCTAAGAAAAGTATACAAGAACTCTGCCTTTATTTAACAGCAACATTTGTATGTGTGAGTTAGAAAATGAACTAGAAAAATGAATTAGAAAATACCTTCTTCCAGACTAATCAGATTAGCTTTCTGAAATGTCTTTTTATTTTTTACACTTTAAGCTGCTGTTTTTATGCAGAGAAGCTTATTGGAGTTTTCAAAGTGCCATTAAGACTTTCATTCTCAGAAAGCAATTACTTGTAATATCCTACATATACTAATAAAGCATTTTAGTTTGCCTGGATAGTCTTTGCATATTCAAATTTTCTTATGAACGATAACAATACATGTTATATGATGAGATACATCCATATTCCAAGCAAGTTGTGATGAACATGAGCTGTTTCTTTTTTGGAGGGGCTATTAGATACTGAGTATTTTCAGCTTTACTTTTCTCCATCCTTTAAATTAGTATCTCAAGACTTGCTTTGCATAAGCTACAGCTACCAAGTTTGATTCCAAAAATCAAAATGAGAGTTGGCAGAAATACAGAAATGTGTTTGTTGTTTTTGCAGTTTTGCAGCCCGCACCGAATAGCCCTACTAGTAGTAGAGCAAGCATTAGAATTTGCAGCCTAAAGAAGAATGTAGAAGGGAAAGATAGGGACTGTGGAGAAAATCACCTGGGTGAATCAAGTGTGTTTAGACTAAGAGGATTATAAGCAGCTAGGTTGCTATGAGAAAGCATAACAGCCTCTGGGCAAAAAACTAGTCTTTTGATTAGGAGAAGAGTTCATATGGGGGCCAGAAGTAACATAGATAATATTGAGATAGAGAAAGGTGAGGTACTCCTACCCATCTCATTTACTTCTCTCATTAATAAAACATTGGTATAATTTCTTGAGCATTTCCTGGGTGGAAGTTACGCCTTCCATCTGATATTCTGTGGATTATCCACTTAGCATCAGTTCTGTATGTATAATATTTTTGCTATGTAATGCCAACCATGGAGTATCCACTCAGTCTTTTCCCCCTGGAAAAAGCAATTAAATTCTCACTGTGCTCCTTACCAATTCTTATATGGATGCCTTTTGATTCCTTCCCATTCCTCCTATGAAGATTTGTATTATATAGATATAGATCCCTTCCTATCAGCATCCTGGAGAAGGGATCTATTTCTTTGGATTATGAAAAGTGTCATATACTTCATAAATATAGTAATGAGACCTCTCCACATTCAAAAACATATGGATAAGCAGAACAATGGTTTGTTTTCACTGCCAGCATCTATTTACATATCTCCTTGCAGGTAACTAAAGTATCACAGCACTGATAGAGGTGTCTCAAAATGAGATGGGTGGCATATAAATTTACCAAATAAATAAATGTTTTGAAGATTATAAGAAAGTTAAGCAAAAATATGCACCAAGAGACCCCTTCTAGTAATTTGGAAGAAAAGTTAATTAATAGTAAGGAAGAGCTGCATTACCAAAGCATGTTCTTTAATGGAAGGAAAGAAAGAAATTCTTCTTTTTAATTTTTGTATTAAATCCATCAAGTGGCCACTTTCCAAAATTAAGCATTACTTCAATTTATTGGCCACCCAATTCCAGCACACTCAAAGATGTCAGAAGTACTAAAGCTTAAATAGCATTCTGAGAGTGAAACATTATCATTATTTATGCAGCCTCCACTTTTTATTTACTCTAGGATTATCTGAAAGAATTATGAACCATAACATGGGTTGAGAGCTTAACATTTTTCCATCAACCACATTTCTTGGTGAATTTATTCTCCAACTCTTCCCTCCTAGTGCTGATATGGATTCTCTTTCTTTCACTCATCTTCTTTATTTTATCAATTTATATATTCTCCCACTCAGCACATAATTCAGGGCAGCATACATAATTACTAACTACTAATTGTATCTCTTGCATGAGGAAGGACATTCCTAAATCACAGCAGATGGAGGGAAATTTTGGATTGATACATAACGGGTTTCCTGCACAATACATAATTAAGACAATTATTTTTATCTTGTCATAGGGACATTATTGCTGCTATAAATGAACTACAATGCACCTGTATTTTAATTGTGCACTTATTCAGTCATAATTCTTCCCTTACTTTTTCATATAGTTCTTTTTGCAAAAGAAATTGTGAGAAATGTCCCATTTTATGCACAACTTTCCTTAACATTATTTATATTAATATGCGCATTATAATATATTACATATGAGTTAAGAACTATGTTGTAAAATCTGGAGTGGTATAGCTGTGTACTTCTGGGAAGTGTAAATAATATCACTTCTGGGAAATGTGAACTGACTTCAATTTAAAGTCAGAACCAAAGTTCTCCAGTCTTTTTAATATGTCCAGAGTTCACATCCTTATTGACACTCTCAAATTGTAAATTGTTTCCTGTCAAAGAAACACCTACAGAAGCAAATAAGAAAATGTATGTAACCAGTCTGAGGGTGGAGTCTCTAACTCTAAGCAAATATAGATTAGAAATTTGACCATATCAATAATTAGGTCCTGCCATTTGTCACAAGTAGGTAACAGGGAGTCATGAAAAAATGGTATTTGGGAAAACTGAAAAAGCTACTAAGAAGAAAAATGAGCAGAATTAGAAAAGAAGAAAAACTGCTGAACATTGATGAAATAATTCATACAAGATTTACACTCAGGCTCTAGCTAGTTAATTGAGATAACTCACCTCCCTCAAACTTACTCTTTAGGTCTGATATGGGAAAATAAATTATCTTAAAGCAGATCGCCTCTAGGAAATTGTCATTACTACTCATATTTAGATTTATTTATGTAATGTATGTATTTGCATAAATAGTCTACAATCCTCTCCATATTCATATGAAGATAGTAATTTATGGTAGGGTACCAGGAAAGAAACATAGAAATGCTGTTTTAATAGTTTTTCTCTTGGCATCATAATCCAATCACCTATACAGATTAGAAGTACTTTTTTATCAATTGCGATCCTTGCAGAAGATGAGTTCATGTTTCCAACCCATTCAAGGTTATAAATCCTTCAAGATTAAATTTAGGTCTAAGCAAAAATTCCCATTCCCAGTTTGGATGATTTTGTGAGAGAACTGGCCTTGTGTTGATTAGCATGGAACTTTTGTCTAAAGCTAATCATAGCAAGGGTGGAAGGCTTGAAGGGGGGAAAGGAATGCAGCTATGATGAAGATAGTGGTGAGGCAAAAATCAAGTAGGCCCCTGCAAGTATAATTGTGTTGTGTTGCTAGTATAATTTTGAAACACCATTTAAGACCTCCTGCAACAGACAATTATAGGAGCTCAAAATATCCCCAAAACTCAATGAAGTTGAACTACAGTGACCCTAGCAAATATAACAATCAGGGGGAGTAAAAAGTGTTAATTGGAATGTGTAAGTGTTTCTTATAACCTCCCGTTTTAGTAGTTCTCAAAGAAGAACATTTACATCAATCTTAGCTAAGTCATATGAGCCAACTTATTTTTAAATAATCATGAACAAGACTGATTAGCAATTTACTGCTAAGTAATCACAAGCAAAAGTGATTAGCTTTAGATCCTTAATGGTCTACATACTCTTCATATAATGGGCAGGGGACAGATACGTATTTTCTGTGTGAACTGCCCTCCTTTCCAAGTTGTCACCTTTGCACTAAAGTTTTCTATCCTCTTCTGGCAACAGTAAGACTACTATCTCTCAAACAGGACCACAAACAATCATTTGCATTCACCATGATCATTTTTTTTGTTTGTTTTATTCTAGCAGCTCAGTCAGATTATTTTCAAAGAGCTCTAATTTACTCTAAGCAAATTTTGCCTGAGACCTCTCCCAGCTCTTCATAGCCTTAATTCCCCTCATTAGTCCCCTAGATTGCCCAATCTGTGGCTGAGGCTACCCTATTCAAACATCAAAGTGACCCGATCATAAGGGTAACTCTGATTTGATGATAGATGTGTCCATGTATCCATGAACCTAATAGGCATCCTCTCTCTTCTTAAAGCATTTCATGAAATTGTGCCATTTTATTTTATTTTTCATCAGGCTACAACAGTATTGCTACTTGAAGTTCAGGAGTGGTCTGGGCATGATTTAACAGGACGAAAAATTCAAAAAGATTTTTGAACTTAGATAAGTGACTTAAAGCCATTTGCCAATCTCAATGAATAGAAATCTGGCCCCAGTTTATCAGATTCTGACTTCAGTCTGAGTCAGAGCACAGTTCTACATTACTGTAGATATAAATATGTACAGTTTCATATGCATGCTACATTAAACATTAAAGGGAAAATTGTTACCTTAAAGAAAAGGCAGTGGAGAATAACTCTTCCTAAAAGGCTTGAAAAACAAAATATATTAACTGTGCCTTGATTAAAATGTAAATGGATCATCTGGGAAGGATGGAAAGGAGACCAACAAGATTGCCTCAAGGACTGTATCTGCCCTTCTGGTCATCTCAGGTTTTGAGACTGCAATACTGTTTGGAACCAGATTGAAAGAGGACTTTAAAAAGAACCACTGATTTCTGGTGCAAATAAAGGATTCAGACATGTAGAAGGTAAAATACAGTACTGTGAAGTTGCAAGAGATACCATTATTAATATTACTAAAATCAATAAATAAACAAGGAAATATTGGTTAACCATTCTTTTGGTGCATTGTAGGGGAAACCCTTTGATCTGATATTCCAGAAATAGAACTGCTAAATTCTGGAACAAACTAGTCACTGGTTTGTATTTCAAGCTGCAGCATGCTGGCCATTGGTATCAGCAGGTCTCCATCACAAAATCCTAATGGCAGCTCCTCCCAGACTATAGTTTTCCCTGCCTGCCAAGAAAGAGATGCTGTAAATGACTAAGAATGAATGGAGAGCCTTGCTCCAGGCAAAGTATTTGGACAAGTCTACCAAGTCTGAGAAAAGAAGCTAACGTGAGAGGACATGACACAACCTGCTGTAGGAATTGTGTTGAAACTCTCAAACATGTCAGAGCAGGACAACATCAGAGCAATGACTGGTGAAAATTAGTTTGGAAGGAAAGAAGGAATGCTATGTCAAAGAAGAAAGGGGGGAGCATAATCAAGCTATGGGCAAGGAAAGGTAGGGTGCAGCCAGCAGTTGGAATTGGGGCTTTGCCAAAATACATAAATGTTAATTGAGCAATCCTGTTCCACTACTTTCTGAAGGAAGTAACAAAAGGCTGAAGCGTGCATGGTTGGATGTGTGTGTGTATGTATACGTGTGCGTACTGGGGTAGGGTGGGGGACTAAGAATGCACCACATGGCAGTTCCACCACTGGGTGGAACTATCTTCAGATCCCGTTTTCACTTTATGAAATGCTGGATTGGACTGGAGTATTCCAGAACTTGGCTTCAAGCATTCTAAAAGACAAATGATTCATTTTGCCATGTCTTCTGAAAGTGTTATGCTTTGAATTATGCTGAGAGAAAATGAGTTATATTACCAATCATTTATTTGGAATATGTAACATGCATTTGAATCTTTGTATCTTTGAGCATCAACTTCATCATAACCATTTTACTAAAAGGAATGATATCTGCTAAGCAATCACTTATTTAATATCATCAAGTGAGTATCTTCAACTGAGCAGAAATTTTAACCGTAGTCTCAATTAGTATCTTCCTTTGGCCCTTTAGATAATTTCACCAAGAAGGCCAGAAATGCCTATATAAAATTTCTAAAAATTATGAAAGCATAATTTTGCCCCTAAACCTATTGGCAGATTTCATGGAAAAACAAGCAAGTAATCACAATCTATTCCAAACACCACATGAGTTTGGGCTCATAAAAAGTATGTTTTTAATGGTACAGGGTATACCCTCCCACTTTCTCTGCAATGTAGGATAATATGGAAAGCACACTTTTCTCCATTTTTTCATGGGTTTGCCACCATACACTCTTTTGAAGAATTCAAACATGCTTGGTTGTGAGGGAGAGGGGTGGGAGAGACAGAACTGAATCCTTTCAGGTCACTTAGATCCATGTAGCCACCCCATGGTGACTCCATGTGTAAGCAAAGTCCTTTCATCACAACTAGATTTCTAATTCAGTATAATGATACAGCATAAAAAGAGTAGGAGAAAACAGAAGTTCCTTAAAAAGATTGTAAGAAGTCATTTCTAGCTAATTGTTACTCTGGTGCAGTTCCTAAATTAGTTTCCCTCTTACCTGGTATGTTGCTTCTTTAAACATATCAAAACAATACAAATACTTTCACACATAAAAGTGAGCAGTAATTATCCAGCAGAGAGAGGAAAGGGCTTGCTTAAACTGTCCCTTTCTATGCTGAATTTTAGGAAGTGTTGGGGAAATGAGATGTCTGTCAATAAGTCAAACGCTTAAGAGATGGGTATTTAAAATGTGGATATAAGGGAGGAGCAGGAAGCAAGAATAAAGGAGTCATTTCTTCTGATACAATAGTGAGATGGGCTTAGTCTGAGCTAAGTCCTGAGTGTTTATTTAAACATTATGCCAGCTAAATTTTGGAGAAAATATTCTTAAGAGGAAAGAGAACCAGAGCTTCATTCCATCCTAGACAATCACACCTGATGCATACAAAGTTACCTTACCCTGAATCAGATCTGCAATTTCAGAAGGAGTCCTTTCCAGCCACGTGTGGAGGTGCCATTGAAACAGCAACCTGTGAGATAACTTTTACATACTGAATAGACATTTTTAAATATAAGACAAGCAGCGATCCTTCCCTAATGTATTAGTCATGTATACACATGAAGGAGTCTGCATAAATGATTTCAGTCAATCCTTAACACAAGCTAATCCGTAACACAAACACCAGCCTTAAGACAACCATGTCACTCCATTATTCCACATATCGGGTTTGGATAAAAAAGATATTTAAATGTCTACTTGTATGTGCGTGTGTGTGTTTTTCAAAAGAATTCTAGAGTGTCTTTTCCACAGTTACCTATAAAGCATAAAAAATAAAAAATTGAAATGATATTCTGGGGCCATCCAACAGCATGTACATCCACTATATAAATATATATAAACAGAGATTGGGGACTCACAGGATTCCAGATTTTTGCACCTCCTAGTATCTCTTACCACTTAACGAAGATGGCAAAAATTGTGGTTCAGGGAGTTATAAGTAGTTGTAAACTCTATCACTTGTAATAATTCTGAACTACAAGGACAAAGGCTCACCTGATATAAGACATTTTCCTTAACTGAACCCATTTGAGGGTTGACAGGAAGGTAGATAGGTTATGACTGTAACTTGATGTCACCCTGTAACATCAATTCACCCTGTAACTGTCAATTCAGCTGGCTGTGGGTAGTGGAAGTATCTGAAAGATGTTACAATAAGAATCTTGGGGCTTGGGATTATACAGGACTAAATTAGGCTTGGGATTATACAGGACTAAATTTGCAAGTAGTACAATATAGGCGACATATGTAGCCTTTCTTGGCATATAAATAGTTCCTTTTGGCGCAGCTAGGAATGCTTCATAAAATCTACCCCAACACCTACAATTGTTATGAACTTAAATCTTTGTTACTCACATAGACCAAAGTCTGAATTCACAATTGGCATACTGTTTAAGAACTTCATTTTTTTAAAATGAGTTGGTGAAGGACATTCTAAATTGGATTTGTCTGGCTCTGATTTTTTTTATGGTTTCTATATAATAAAACTATGAGAACAAACGTATATCAGTTCCTCCAGCAACTAAGTTTTTAGCTGTTGAGCAGAAAGCAATTCAGGACATGCACAAAAGAGAATAATCCTTCCAACTGAAACTGTGAAGTGAAACTAATTGAAATGCCTATTTGTCTAGAGCTCTGAAGGTATATGAAAAATGCCCAAAGCAGAACGTCTAAAGGCACAAGGATGTTGGTTCAGCACTGTAGTGACTCAGAGAAAACAATCACACAGGCATGGGATAATGAGAGACAATGAATTTGTTGACTTGGACAAATGGGTAATGATACTGAGACAGCTTTCAAGTTCTTCATTTCCTACTATTAGAGCTCTGTGAAACTCAAAAGCTTGTATTTATCATAAACTACTGAAAAGGTATCAGCATCTCTATTTTTTTGCTCTGAATTTGTTTTAGTAAGCAAGACAATATTGTGTGATGACTGCTTGAGATACCAGAATATTTTTCTGGACCGCATTTAATAAGATGAAGATCAACCTGAGACTACCAAATTAACTTGCCCAAACATAATAGGCTTAAATAAATATTTAGAGGGACAACTCCATATCAACCAGAAGACTGAGAATTATATGAGTTTCTTCTAACTTTAGATATTTGAGTGCAACAAAGCCAATGGCTATCTCTAGTTGTTTTTTACTCGTAATTTTGAAGCTGTTCATATAGCTGTTTTACATCATTTCAATTTAAAAGCTAGCAATATGTTCTGAAAAGGCATCAACTCAAAATTTTAAAAGTTCAATAGTTGACAACAATGATAGGGAATCATAGGGAAGAATCATGTGACAATGGAGCTATATACTGAGATTTTTGTTGAAAACATTTCCTGCAATGAAATTTATTATTCCAGAATCCCCAAATATACTATTGAGAGAAATTTGGACTCAAGGGAGCCAACTATGATGAGCCCATTGGCATCTGTGGAACATTGGAAAAGGCAAGAGGGCAGTTTGTGGGAGTGTAGTTAAAGGGCCACCTCTTTGAATATGCATATAATGTTCATGACAGCAATTGTGCTGCCATGATTCTTTTTTGCCTATTTTTACACATATTTATTTATTACATTTATATGCTGCCGAAATCCAAAGACTCTTGGCGGCTAACAACAATAAAAAACAATATATTAAAAACATTTAAAATAAAAATAAACCTCCATTAAAACAAAATAAAAAACCCAACAGACTAGCGAGGTGGGCTAAAAAGATTTCAAATATAAAAAGGTGGGGGATATATATTTACACACATATTGCATATATACACATATTGCATATACATATATTGCATATAGCAATAAAGGGGTAATTTTTTTTCTCCAAGGTTTGTTTGTTTATTTGAGAGATTTGTATGGCTACCTATCTTAGAGCACAATTTTGGCAGCTTAGAACAAGAGTTAAATGCTTCTTAGATTTTACTAAGTGGCAGTATTTAAGGAGCATGCTCACTCTATCTGACTTGATGGAGTGAGCAAATATCTTCAAGGAGAAGTGGTCCCACAAACAACCTGGCATTCTACAGTTCATAGTGAGGTATCATCAGTATGTAGGAGTAGGAATTTATCTGTTGACTTGATGATTAAAATGTTCATAACCTACCTTATTGTCAGCTATCCAAGGCATGAGAAAAGTTGAAGCAGGAAATTAGCTTGGAATTGTTACTTACACATAAGAAGGAAAGGTCTCTCTCACATACGCACACACACACTGGATGCCTTGAAGATTATTTACATGGCAAAATAGCCCCTGCTGGGTGCTAGGAAAAGGCAAATGCTAGTGAAAAGTGGTGGGGGTTAGTTCAAGTGTTGGGGGTAAATATGAAAGAAAAGAAAGGAAGAATAAACCACTATAATTACTTTATTCTGGAGTTAGAGCAACCACAACAGAACTCTATTAATGGTTACAGAAACTTGGAAATGGTTAAAGGTGCTTAAAGATCCATTTTGGTGCATTGTTAAGTCATCAGGCTAAAGTCTGTGAAACTGTGAGTTCTAGGACTACCTCAGGCATAAAGCCAACTGGCTTGGGCCCATCACTCTCTCTCAACCCTAGGATGGAGGCAATGGCAAACCACTTCTCAAATCTTGTCAGGGAAACTGCAGGAACAATTCCATCAGTTACCAAGAGTAAAGAATGGCTCCAAGGAACAAAAAAAAACACTTGGAAAAACTATACAGCTATAAGCAATTATTAAATCTCCTAGATGTTGATTCTCAATTGTAAAAAAATGAAATTTCATATTTAAAACTTTAGCACAGGAAAGGTTAATGAGCCTTGTGGAGAGAGGCAAGAGAGTTGACAGTTGTCTATCTCCTATGTTTGGCTCAAGGTCTTTGGTAGCCATTTCTTATCTTGCTCTAGATGGCACTGAGCCACAATTGGTTCCTGAAACAACAAGTAATCCTTAGAGTCTCTCTTCCAAGGCACCAACATTGGAAGTAGGGAGCTTACCCCTTTCATCACATTGTATAAATAATCAGGATTTGGAAACAGCAAGTGTTTCATCAGACGGTAAAGCTTTCTCTTTGAGTCTACAAGGAAAACAGTTTTTCTTCAGCTAAATAACAACTTATTTAAGAAAAGAAATGGAGCACCAGAATGACTAAAAACAACCAGAGAAAAATGTTTTGGTGATACACCAATTAGAGGTTTATCTTCCCTTACAGAAAAAGAAAAAAAGAAAGCTAGGCAAAGGGTAGTCTCCACTCTACAAAGTAGTTTGAGAAAGAGGCTTCTGAACAAACACAGGAAAGAACCTAGTACAGTGGTACCTCACAAGATGAGTAACTCACAGGATGAGAAACTCGCAGGACAAGCAAAAAATTTAATCAAAAATATTCTGCCACGATTCACGAGACGAGGAAACTTCATGCCAAACCTTGCGCATCATCAGTAAGCACGCTATGTAATTCCCATTCAGGCAACTCCACGCAAGAGTTCTGCCGACTCTTACCTTGTACTTTACTCCATTGTTGAAGACAGCAACCCCATGCGAGAGTTCTGCTAACGCAGCAAGCATGCGCGTGTTCTGCCAACTCTCCTCTCGCACAGTTCACTCCATTACCATCTGGGCAGCAGCACGCGCGCGTTCTGCCAACTCTTCTCTCACGCAGTTTACTCCATTGCCATACCAGAAGCAGCATGCACACATTCTGCAAACTCTCCTCTTGCACAGTTTACTCCATTGCCATACCAGAAGCAGCGTGCGCACATTCTGCCAACTCTCCTCTCACACAGTTTACTCCATTCCCATACTGGCGGTTGCGCGCGTGCGTGCATTCTGCCTATGTTCCTGATCGCAATGAGCACCACACGATCAGCTCATGTGGGAAATCTCCCAACGGAGCTCTCCTCTCTCGCTGCATAAACAGCGTAA
>JANHZU010004759.1:315335-330022 GCA_032468055.1 Acrochordus granulatus
GAAGTCATTAATTGGTCTATACCCTGTTCATGGAGCATCTATATTGACATCCAAATTAGGTCATCAAGAACCAGGCATCATCCATGCATCTAGGAGGATCCCATTTATTTTTTTCCAGTATTTTATGCAAGTGAAGTCAGGATCTCTCCAACTATTAAGTCTATATACTGTGTCAAATGAGTGTTCCCTTCTTGAGAGAGAAGATAAATGCTTAAATCAATGGAATGTACTTAACTAGAGTTGTGTTATAAGTACTGTATATAACATGGCATGAGTCCAGTGTCAACATATATTTTAATATGTTGTCAGTGAAGAATGATATATGACAACACAGTTGTAGGAGATCAGTTTTGCTATACAACATTCATAACACATTCAAAATTCTTGTTAGTATATGAGTATTAAATACAGTACTAGCATTTCTGACTACTTTAGAAAATAATCAGATTTGGTATAGTCAATGCAGTGATGGAGGAAGAGGCATATCAAATCATTAACTTTATCTAACTAAAGTGACGGATCAAACATTTCTCATGATATGACACCCAAAGTGGTATTATACTTAGGTGTGGTGGGATGAAGCCCAGACAGATACCGATTCAAGTCCATCTTTACTTATGGGAATTTACTGGGTGATTTTGGGGCAGCCCAACCTACCTCACAAGATTGCTATTGTAGGAGAAGGAAAAGAGAATTCCTATCCTGAACTTCTGGAGAAAATTCAGAAAGTGAACCTAAGGAATGAACCAATGTTCAAAGAAAAATAAACCCTGATATGACTTCTATGAGTTTTATAATGCTATGTCTACTAGTAACCCTAATGCAGAGTTATTGGTGGCATTGTAATCCAAAGTTGAACAATTAATTTGTGTGAATTGCTTTGACTCCCACATTAAAGAACATAAATCATAAACATTATGCTTGGTTAACAGGTTCGTTGAAGTGTCAGATGTCTACCTGCAATAATTCATGTTTTTCTCCATAGTGTGAAGATAATGTGTTCATTTGTAACTGGATAGGATGAATGAATCACTCATTTTCTGGCCAAGATTGCTTACTGATGTGTTCATCTCTAAATTGCTATCACAGCTCTACATTCATCTATGACTGAAAACAGAATCATATTTGCATGAATAGCCAATACATATTTTGAACAAAGATGATATTAAAAATGCATGCAAAATATAAATGATCTTGAAGCAGATACTTATAAATGTATTTTAGTTTTTAAAATATACATCTAAGGAGAATCTCAAAGTGCAAATTATCAATGAATATTTTGCCTCAGAGAAGATCAGGTGGTTAATATTAGGATTTGAGAAGATCTGATTCTTCCAGTTGTCCTCTCCTTGCTACTGTATATCTCTGAACCGCTTTTGAATTTTGTAGGTTCCTTAGCTGCATGTCAGCATAACTTATTCATAGGCTGTTGATTCTCATTTCAAAGGAGAAACATAGTGTTGGGCAAATGAACAAAGTTCAGTTTTACCTATTGCTTCATAAACTTCCATCTGGTTAACAACTCCTTACTAGCATATTTATTGAATGTATAAAGATTCAGTCCTTGACCTCACTTAACAGACATAGAGAAATCAGAAATAAAAATATTTTGTCTAAGCTGTTTGCATGGAAATATGGGTGTGTTTTTTTTCTTTAGGGTGCAACTTCTATCACTTTAAAGAAATGCAGTTAAAATCTTCACAAGGTCTTGGTGATATTGGCTCTTTGGATACACAAAGCCCAACTCACCATCTGGTATAGCTGCAATATTTTTCAAGCCAAGCCCCAACCTCCCTAAAGTAGCAACCATATAGTAAGGCAAATGAATAAAACAATTTGATTCACAGAAGAGATGTGAACCATTATGTCGTTTGAAGCCAGTCAGGTAATTTTAGAGTTTTTTAGGTCCTCTCAGCATAATATTCCCCAATGGCATTGCAGTGAATTTATAAATATGCTGTCAGATTTACTTTAATTTCTTTTCCCCAAGGGCCCTTTATGCAATGTTCAGCACTTCACTCTACAAGAAGCAAAGGATTTGAATGTGACATTTCAAAGAGGCATTTTAAAGGAGAAACAGCTGGAATTCTAAAATCAAAATCAAATTTGACCTAGTAGTATCACTCACAAATCCTCCTTGATCAAAAAATAGAGATAAGAAGCTTTGTTTCAGCATAATGTTTAGCATGTATAAGTGTTTTGGGCCTTCAGCTCAGCTCATTTTTCTGTGATCTCCTTCTTTCCCTAACCTTAGCATCCTTCAGATGTATTGGATTATAAATCCCAAGTTCCCCATTCAGTTTTGTGTGGGATGTAAGGTTTGTCTCTGCATGAAAGCTAAAGAGACTCAGACTAGTAGGTTGACAGATGACCACCAGAGAATCCCAGATCTATAGGGTTGATTGGAAAGTCAAAAGAACTTCCTGGAAAAAAACAATAGCAAGAGAGATGCCTGGATATGCTCATAAAGTCATACTAAGAACTGAGCTCAGTCCAAAGAAGATTTCATTGGCTTTCTTTCTAAACTAGAGAAATACAGTTGTGCCAGAAGCACAATATCAGATAAAACAGAGGGAATGGGGAAAATATTCCATAAACCTTTATTTGTTAGTCTGTAATATTCCCATTGTTTTTGGATCTCGCATACTTTGCAAGCATAGCCAATAGTTTGAGTTGATGAAAGCTGCAATGAAAAACTTCTGGATGACCCACAATCGCACTTCAAATCGATAGTGGAAATATATTGCTTAAAATGGCATGATTTCAGAGGCCTAAATACTAGATATCAATATGCCCCTAATGCACTTAGTATTCAGATTCACTTCTATTTTCATTGTTGCTACTATAGCAAGAGAAAATGGCAAACAAAATATTCAAATGGTTGGAGGTCTTCCTTAGGGGAATATTGTGACTGGCATTAGCTTTTGAAGAAAAGGTGACTTAGAGAGCGATGTAGTAGCGATATTTAATAGAATGCACACTGTAGAGAAAAGGTAGGTTGATAAGGTTTCTCACCTCTTAAATAACACTAGAAGCTGGGGTCATCCAATGAAAGTGATTGGCAGGAGATTTCAAACAAGTAAAGGAATATCCTACTTCATACTACTGTGGTGCATGTTAATACAAGATTTAGTTGCTTTAGGTGAAAATAAATATTTCAATGGCTATTAATTACAAAGGTTATAGGAGGTTAACTTCAAATATCTCAGTGCCTGAAATATCTCACTTTGTCATGTCATAAAGGCAAAGCAGAATCAGAAAGTCATCAGGTTGGAAGAGACCTTGGAGGTCTTCCAGTTCAATCCCTTGCCCAGGGTAGGACTCATACCTTTTTTTGTTTCAGCAAAGATGGCTTCCCAATCTTTTCTTGAAAACATCCAATGATGGAACAGTCCTGACTTCAGGAGGCAAGCTGTGCCATTGCTTAATAGCTTTCTCAATCAGGAAATTCCTCCTTATTTCAAGTTTGAATCTTTCTTAATTAAGTTTCCACCCATTGTATTACCTTTAGGTACTACAGAAAATAAATCTACACCTTCTGCCCTGTGACCATCCCTTCATGTATTGGAAGTCTGCTATTACGTGTTGGCTATGGTTGCTCCACCCAAACGTATCAAGTTAAGCATTGCTCATAATGTGGATAGGAAGCTCTACTAATAGGCTATTGATCTGAATACACCTTTATTTATTTTTCTATCCCACTTTTTCATCCAGAAGCTAAGGCAGAGTATATCATGATCCTTCCTACTTTTCCCTACATCAACCCTATGAGGTAAATTGGGCTGAAATAAAGTGACTGACCCAAAATCACCCAGTGAGCTTTAATAGTTGAGAATAAACTAAGACCTGAGTCTCCCTAGTGCCCTTCTAAGCTGTAATATTTCTGTTTTTTATATTTATTCATCAGCTTGCTGAACTAGGAACAAGAAGGAGGGCAGAGTTGTCTGAACTTCAGATGCAGTCAAAGATCCTCAGAAGTCCAGCCTAAGAAAGTCCAACACAGGAAAAACTTATAATGTTTGCACTGATGATGTTACCCAGTTTGGTTATGAAATGTCTGCACAAAACAATCAGGCTTGGAGAGCACCTAGGACTCCACAGGAAAAACTCCTGGCTTCTTCTTTTCAACATTACCTTTCCATTATGAAGCCAGATAAGGAGACTGAGGTTTGCAGTTCAAACACTTTGCTTCTGAGATAATCAGTAACATCCAATCTTCCTCCTAAGCTCAGAGTCAGAAAGATGGACAGCATAGCCTGATGGCCCCAATGTCATCAAAGGTGACTATCAATTAAAGACATTTTCACTGCCTGCAGCATTCCCAGTTCCAACACCACCACCATCATGACCTTTCAGTGCTGAAAATTGATGGTGAAGCTTCCCTTCCTCCTCCATCGCCTTGCCTGCCTAGCAAAACTATCTAACCTTTGTCACCAGCCATTGAAAAAGTGGAGAATGATTACCATGATGAATGGACTGACAACTGACAGACTCTGGCTACGTTGCAGTGCTCCAATGCGACAAGATGATCTTCTTTGTTTGATATTTTGGCTCCAGCCACATCCACCAGTTGCAGTGAACTTGAACAGATTACTCTTATAAAACTGTGGACCTCAGCAGATTAAAGGTTGCTTATTCCTGATTCATTGCCTTTCGGAAACTGCTACTTACTGCCATGAGGATGCGCTAGGTCCAGATTCAAGGGAAACATTCTTAGCTCTGTGAGAAAGTTGTTGCTTTCTCTGCACCACCAGTGGGATTTTCCTGGTCACTGTAGAAAGCAGAGTGGCGTTACTTACATGACTATTGGTCTGATCCAGGACAACTGTTTTTCGTCTCTTCATTCTATGTTAGACCTGCTCAAGATTTCAAGGGAAACACATGCCTGATTAAGAAAGCATGCCTCTATATGATCAGTACAGGTAGTCCTCAGCTTACAACCGGTCGCTTAGTGACTGTTTGAAGTTATGACAGACCTCCCCAGAGCTACTTATGACCTGGTTTTGAAATTCTGACAGCCACCTCCCTTCCCGGGGTCACATGATCATATTTTGGGTGCTCGGCAACCAACCTGCATTTATGGTCATTTGCAACATCTTGCAGACATGTGAACATGATTTTGGCATTTATTCTTGGTTTCTGGTAAAAAATGCCCATTGGCTAAAAATAAGTTCATTTAATGACCATGGTTTTTGCTTAACAACTGCTGCAAAAAGGTTGTAAATTCTGGCATGCCTACATGGTGACCCACTAAATGAATGCCATGACTTATGACCATACTTCTGGGCTCAGTTGCAGTCATAAGTCAAGGACTGTATTAGGAAGATACATATCTGAACTCATATCCCATTGCAGAAAACCATCATCTCATTAATTTCTAGCCCACAGCCTAAGTGTTTATGCTCCAACTTAGTTTTCACAGGAGCTTAACAAAATTATGCACATGCTCAGCTCACAGTGAAAGAATCATAATTAAAGTGGAACCTCCTGAAGATACTGTTAAGTATTCTGAGAAATAAATGCTTGAGCCAAGATTAATTCAATATCTTGCAGTGAAGATTTCTTTATGTAAAGAAATAGGACTAGCAAGTTGCCATCCCTATGGCTCTATTATAGTATTTACCCAAGGAAATCCCCACACCTCTTACACTGCAGAAGCAAAGACATTAACTTATAAAGGAAGATTTCAAGCCAGATTTTTTGTTTGCTTTTCACTGCATCCAACAGAATCCCATTTCCCCCTCAGTTTGATTGGAAGTTTTTGTGCAGATATTTGCAAGCTGTATGTTACATGCTTTACTCAAAGACTTACAGTAAATTGTATGTGACATTACCCATTGTTTATCTTTTTTTCAAAATTTACCTTTTTAAAGATGACAAACAGATGTCAAGAGGGCAGATTTCAGTGGAAGAATTGTAGTACGGTGAGCTACTGGTGTTTAATCTTTTCTTTAGGGCAATTTACCCCTCCCAAGCCGTTCTTCGCTTTAAGAAAAAGAAATACAAGTACCAGAGCTGTGGGCCTGACCAAGAATTCAAAACAAAACAAAACCTACAACATCCTGGAAGAAAGCAATGACAAACTACTTCCAGATCTTGCCAAGAAAAGTACATGGATGCCTCCTTTTAAAACACCAGAAGTCAAGTCAGATTTAAAGATTTCACTATTTCTCATTAATTAAAAGAAAACTAATCAGATTTTTCTAAGACGCTGCATGATACAAGAGCCTAATACTTCCGATTGTCTTCTTTTTTTCTTCTTCTAGCAGAACTGATTCGTTTTTTCAGTGTGATCCAAGCGCACTTGTGTCCCATCACCCAGCTGTATATTACTAAAGCTTGTGTCTACTTGATACCTTGTAACCTTCAATTGGGCAAAATTGTGCGTCACAGAGCAAAAAAAAAAAATGAATCAATGTTGTTAAAGTAGGCTAACTTGCGCAATGGGGTGCAGTTTTCTCCGTGGTGCCTTGATTCCCCCTTTCCCCAGCAAAGTGGCAGGCAGTTCCAAGGGTAAGCTGAGTGGACGAGGAGGTTTTGCTGGGGATCTCCTCAGGGTCCAGAGGGGAAGAGAAACCATACAAGCCTATATTATAAGTGAAATCCAGGAAGGATGAGGGAGCAACTGGGATGCCTGCTAGTGAAGTGGGGCTGGCTGGGGGACACTGGTGACAGGGGAGCCTTCTTCCTCCCTGGAGGGGGGGGGCCTTGGGACATGCCAGAAGAAAGAGCAGATATGCCATTTTCTTCACGGTCTCCGCTCCCTTTGTTCCCCGTCCTTTAAATCCCATTGAAAGGAAGATGCAAGTATCAGAATCAGTTCCTTTCTATGAGAGGAAGAAGAGTGAAGGTGGAGATTTTAAGTGGGGAAGAGGAATGGCAGGGAGGAGGGAAAGGCTCGGCACTCTCTTCCCTGTGTTCTTCCATTCAAAATGTATGCCTCAGAAAAATAATTTTTGGGGCTTTAAAAAGATGCACTTGATAACATGGATTTTGACCTACCAAGGCTAACGAAACACTATGTCACAGTTCATTTAGTTGGTTCTGGTTTAATGAAATGTGTGCTCCTGGCCATTGTGGTTTCGCGTGTGTGAAACTGGCTTATATGCTTTGATCTTTAAAATGACATCAGACCCTTTTACCTTTTCTCTGATAGAGGAGGAAGAAAAGAATAAGTACTGACAGAAATTCCATGGCAGATCCAAAATCTCATATAAGTGGATTTAAACGCCATAAATGACTTTCCTAATTTTGCTGCATAGCCACTTCCAAGAGTTTTATCTTCCTTATGCCAGACAATCCAGAGTGACTTGAGGCAGACTCATTGACCTGACTCCTGAAAGTATTGTGCTCCGAGCGGTGTTGTAGTTGGTGTAAATGTATAATTATAGTCCACAGCTGTTTCAGAAAGAAAAAAGAGCCACTGAGTTTATTGAGGGGAAAAGATGAAAGGTTTTGAGATTAACAAAAGCTGGGTGAGCAATGTGAAAACTATCTCGAGTTATGCAAGGTTCCTTCTACCATCTCCAAATATCAGGGGTGATGACAATAACTGAACGTCAGAAATGCTTTGCCATCAAAAGATGGCAAAGGGTAACCTGAAGCAATGGTTGAGAACAGAATGACGCTGTGAAAAGAGGGGTTTTCCACCTCTGTTTAGATTAGCTTCCTTCCTTCCTTTCTTTTTTTCCCTTTATTTTTAGCAAATAGAAAAGTAGCTGGTATCATGGGTTCCATTTCCTCCCCCCAAAATATCCGGCAGGGTAATTTGACTTTATTCTATCACTATGCATAAAAATATCATATCCTCAGTCATAAAAATCCTGCCTTTCTCCGTCCCTCCCCTATCTCTGTAGGGTTACTGCAAACTTCTTAGGATCCTTCTACTGGTAGGGAGAATTTCTGGTTCCTAAACCTCTTAGCTGGTAATTCCAAACAAAAACAGTATCCCAGGAAACAATGATTACTGGGCAGTCCAAAGAAAGGAGAGAGTGGTCAATTGTCAAGGGGCGTCACACTCATAATGCAGAAATAAAACTCCTGATAATTATACAAATGGCACGAGTCCCTACAGTAACAATTTACATTTTGCTTACCAGACTGATCATCTGGAGCCCTTAGTTAATGACCAGTTTCTTGTTCTGAATTGTTCCAGAGGCAGCTGGGGGATGTTCCAGGGGTATTGATGCATGGTCCTGCCAAAGCCCTGGTTATGTCCTGGAATCAGAGGGCAGCTGGGGCTTTGGATAGGATCGCACCCAAGCGGCCTCTCTCTACCCATCGCTTTCGATAACTCCCCATGGTTCACGGAGGACTTATGGGTGCTGAAGAGGATAAAGAGATGCCTGGAGCACTGCTGGGGGAAGACAAGGGAAGAATCTGACAGAATACAAGCTAAAGCCGCTATCAAAGCTTACCTCATGGCGATAAGGGCAACAAAATGTAATTATTTCTCCACACTTATTGCATCTGCAAAGTGTCATCCTTCAGCCCTGTTCAGAATCACCCAATCCCTTCTTGGTAGGGGGATTCAGGACATCTTCTGCAGGGCTGTGCAGAGAAATTTGCAGAACACCTGGCAGATAAACTCACTAGAATTCAATCCCAGTTGGAAGTCATGCATGAGGCAAGTCTATTTGAGATGGCTAGGGAGGAGTCTTGCCCTGTTATCTGGGAACAATTTGACCCTGTTGCCCCTGATAAAGTAGACAGGTCCTCAATTAGATCCATGTCTTGGTGAAAGCTGCCAGAATGGTGGGTAACAGGTGGGTCCATGCACCAGTGATAAATTCTTCTCTGTGGGAGAGGATATTTCTGGGACCTTTTCAGAGGCCCTAGTCTGTCCCCTCCTAAAAAAAACTGTTGGATTCCACTTGTCTGGACAATTATCACCCAGTCTCCCATAGAGAAAGTAGTTGCATGGCAGCTACAGAGAATCCTGAAGGAAACAGATAATCTGGACCCATTTCAGTCCAGGTTTAGGCCTGGTTATGAGACAGAGACAGCATTGGTCACACTTGTTGAAGATCTCTGGCAGGATGGGAGTAGTGCATCCATCCTACTTCTCCTTGATCTCTTGGTGGCTTTTGTTACCATCAATCATGGTATCGTTTTGGATTGGTTGTGAGGACTGGGGTTGTACAGTGCAGTTTTGTGCTGGTTTGGCTCCTTTCTCCAAGGCTGGTCCCAATTGTTCCATAATAGGGAATGAGAGGTCCAGTCCTCAGCTGCTACTTTATGGTGTGCCGCAGGGCTCGGTACTTTCTCTTCTCCTTGTTAACATCCACATGAAACCACTGGGTGAGATCATTCTTCACCATGGGATGAGGTATCCTCAGTATGTTGATGCTAATCAGATTTATATCTCCATCCTGGGTAACCAGATGATGCTGTCTCAGCCCTGACGTGGTGTCTAGAGGTTATTTGAGTCTGGATGGGGGACAACAGGCTTTGATTGAACCCTGGCAAGACTGAGTGGCTTTGGGTGTCTGGGTGTTCTGGATCTGGGATTTTAACATCTTTAAGTCTGGATGAGGTGGCACTGCCCCAGTCAGACCCTGTGTGCAATTTAGGGGTACTCCTAGACTTGCAACTCCTGCTCAAAGAGCAGGTGGCAGTCATGGCTAGGAGGGCCTTTGTGCAATTTTGTGTTGTGTGCCAGTTGCACCCTTTCCTGGACCAGGAGTCCCTATACTCAGTCACTCATGCCCTTGTCATCTCTTTGTTGGATTATTACAATGTGCTCTACATGGCACTACCCTTGAAGAGCATCCGGAGGGTATAGCTGATCCAGAATGCAGCTGCAAAGATTATTTTTGGAGCTCAGAAAACAGCCCATGTAACACCTTTGTTCCACAAGCTGCATTGGTGGCCAGTTTACTTTTGGAAGCAATTCAAGGTGTTGGTTTTGACCTTTAAAGCCCTTTATGGCATGGGACCAGGATATCTGAGGAACCATCTCTCCCCAGTGGGGACGAACCACCCCACCAGATCTGGCAGAAGAGGCCTCCTTCAGATCCTGTTAACCAAGGAATTTCAAAAAAAAAGAAGAGCTTTTCTACTGTAACTCCTGCTCTGTGGAACATCTTGCCACAGAGATGAGGTCTGTGCCCACCCTTGCAGCCTTCTGGAAGGGACTTAAGACCTGGCCTGCCAGTGGGCTTGGGGCTTCAATGGGGATACAACATCTTGGAGGTGGCTAACGGATTAGCATTGGCCTCCTTCCCCATTTATGTTTTTGCTTCTACCTTCTCTGTCTGGCTACTTTTTATTAAATTTTAATGTTTTTAATTGTTTTTATTTATTGTATTTTATACTTTTATTGTGAGCCGCAGAAAGTCTTTTTGAGTTCAACAGCATATAAATTTAATAAATAAGTAAATTCCTCAGCAAAATTTAAAAAGTCTGCTATCAATGCAGAGGAAGGGACGAAGGGGGAAGTCCAAAAGTGGAAGGGATTAACTTTGGCTCAACAGCTGGCATCAAGTGCCCAACACACAACCAACAAGAATATCTGATTCTTGACCCTCAAAATATAATTGCTCCTGAATGTTTTTGGCCAAACACAGCTTACATTTTGCAGACAAGTGATGGAAAAACTATATGGGCATTATTAAATGTAAGTAGGCAATGTTTGTGAACCCTTGGCACATTTGGGATTGGAAGGCATGTAGTGAGAACACTCACATAATGGTTCCATCAAGGATTTACCAGTGTGACTCTTGTAGAGTCTAAAGGTATTAATGGAAATAAATATCAATGTCAAAGACTGAGTGCTTGATTTTTTAGTATCTCAGTTTCCTAGTACTTTGGTGGCTAAATCCTGTCCTATATGAGATGCTAAACATCATCTCTGTAGTGCCCATGGATACATTATATACAGCATCTGCTGAATACAAAAATACTTATATTAATATGTATATAGTATGCATTTATGTTGGAGATTTTCTATTTATTTATTTTATCAGCATTTTTATATGTATATAGTTTTAATCTTTTGGAAAGTCCACACACTGTTGCCATTTCCAACTTAATACATGAACCTTGGTAAGCAATTTTCTTAACAAATAGGATCTGCATCAGTTTTTCTTTTTTAACATAAATGTCAGCATCGTGTTGTTTCTAAAACTGGGATTCTTTTGTATGCAATTTCTCTAGACACAGGCTTTCAGAAAGAGCATATGTTTAACACATAAAAGCGTTTTTGTTTTTGATCATTAGAGGTTAATTTCAACTTAAAGGAGGCTTTAATTTTCATCTGTTTGGAGAATGACAAATACCACAGGTGCCCTCCTTTGCTGTCATTCACACTTCTGTAAAGGCTGGTATTGGTGGATCGTATCAGTTTGCTTCCATATTAATTAGGGCTTCTTTTACATTATAATGAGAAATACCAAGTCTCACATGACTCTCCTTTATCCCAATTTCTGAATTAAATAATATATATTTTTAAACCCTATTTGATCTTCAATCTATGAATATTTACTAGGTACCCTAACTGTGCCCATGAGGATTACTTCAGAAATAGTTCCATCTAATTTAATTGGAAATATTTGAGAAAATTAACTGTGTGGAGAATGTCATTCAGCTGTTCAAACCATACCTACAATTGTGCTTTGTGTGTACTATAAATACTCTTTCATGTCATCACAACTTTGGCATAGTACTAGGAACAGTAATATCTTAGTGAATATATAGGATCTCAGAGACCAGATATGAACATCATCTCTACCATGTATATTTTTAGAACACATATCTGTCATGGAAACTGTTATATTGTGATTATATTACAATTGGTGACCAAGTGTGTGGTACTAAGTTCTAAATGCTAAACTGACTGCAAATGTTGTGTGCCTCTCAACCCAGGTCAGACTAAAGAGTATTTGGATATAGTGCATGGAGCTTTTAAAACCAACAGTGCGCAAAGGACATGCAAATATGAGACAAATATTTGCAATTGATAAAAGATTACTCCAGAAATGAAACTCGGCAGGTATTGCATTGAACTTATTTGAATATTAATTGGATTTTGTTTAACAATTTGCATGCTTATCAATGGAAGTACAAACTTTAAAATGTTCAGGCAGCTTGCATGCACGTAATATCAGTCCATAAAACCTCTTTCCTTTGTGTGTCAAAATATTTGTTTGATTTTAGGCAAACTGAAAGGCAGAGAGGAGGAGCAAGACTGAACTAAAAATTATAAAAATGCACATCTGTTCACATTACAGCCAAGCTTGATTGTATTCTTGAAAGAGTCCTGAAAGATGCTTCCTTAATGAGGAAGAGGTAAAGGAGGAGGAGACTGCAAAAAATAAAAAGAAATAGTGACTGAGTTGAACAGCATGATAAAGATACTGCCCAATGCCTCTAAGTCCTACCCTGAAATGGAATTTTATGTCTGGCCATGTTATTGTTATACTTGTATGAATTCCCAAGAAGACATCTCCAAGTGTCATGAATTTATACAGCAGAGAGTGAATGAATCAAGATATTTAATCAGGACCATATATTGGGACAAATTGCCTCTGCCCAAACACTTGAGTAAGGCAGGGGGTACTTTATACCTCGAACTGAAGCATCTCTAAGACAAAATGCCTCTCTGTATTGAGGTGACGCATCTTGCCAAAGCAATGAATAATCTTCACTTTCACATTATTTCTCAACTAGCACCAGTTCACAGCAGATAACTGGGATTTTACTGTTAATTTTCCTTCAGTTTCTCCAAACTGTCCTTCCTGGTATCATTCTATAACAGGTCTTTCTTTTTGTCCCATGATTTTTAATTTTACTAAGAAGGCCTAAGTGAGCGACTTTGTCAAAAGCTTTTAGAAGCCCTTAAGGGATATAATTATAGAAGCAGACCATGGAGGCATTTTGAGTATCTCATATCTCAAGATTGTTTAGCCATAAAGAAAGACATCTTATTTCATAATTGTTATGAGTCAGCTGGGATTCCCACCTAATCCAAAGCAAAGCGCTTGGGAATTAGCCCTGTTTGTTTCTTTCTCAGGCTACTATTGGTTCTGCTTTGGCTTTAAAAGGAATTTAGAATCTACAAAATAAATGTAGTCTAACATTTAACAGAATAATGACCAACAAAATCACATTCAAACTTATAGACAACAAAACATATAAATATACATGGAAGTAGAAAATACAAATACACATATGGAGAAATTCAAAGATGAAGGTCTAAGACACTTCACTCCCCCTGCAGAAGATTTTTCCAAAAGACCAGATTTTAAGGCTAAATAGTGTGTTGCTGGAGAATAGAAAATACTTTCTTCATATTTTGCAGATAGAAGCAACTCCGTAATCAGAAGGACATAATTAGATTTCAGAGCTGTATTTTTAAATTACATTATGCCATGATGAAGGCATATATAGGACATTTCAGAAGATAAGTAAGTGGCTGCTAAGAGGTGGACTTTAAGAACAAGAAGGAAGGAAGGAAGGAAGGAAGGAAGGAAGGAAGGAAGGAAGGAAGGAAGGAAGGAAGGAAGGAAGGAAGGAAGGAAAGGTGTGTCCTGAGTCTTCCTGAAAATCTCTTCCCAAATAAATTCCTGTTGTTTTCTTTTTATATTTAATATTATATTATCTAAATCCCCCCTTCACCACTTTAAGGAGGGGGTAATAATCCACTACTGTACTGAAGATATGTATACTAGGTCCATCTGTACAGAATTAAGCCTCAGTGCTGAAATTATGACTTAGGAAGAAATCAGAAGGGACTTTGTTCCTTTCAATTAGTTCCAATGCACAAAGGTTTTTTCCATATAATATTCCTTGATACCACCACTAAGTTTATTTATACGAGTAGCACACACAACATGCTCTAGAATGGCATACCCTTGCTTACATTATAAAGAGCTGAGCAATGGAAAACATGTAAACAGCTTTCCTCTTGAACTGAGTGGCTCAGTTGGTGAAAGGAGGCTGAATGAGCTAATCTAATTAAAGTAAGTTAATGAAATAAGCATGAAGTACATTTTGACATGCAGTCCATATATCAAAAATTCCTGTTTGTGTTATACCAGTATTATTGAAGAAAAACTGATTCCTCTGAAAGTCACTGGGAAGGCTCAGGAACAAGGGTCCTCTTCTAGGGCTAGACAACCTTTCAAGAGGTTAATGTGTTCCATGATAAGATAACAGTTTCCTTTTACCCCAGCTTGCCATACTGGTTATTAGTTTTCTCTTCTGAGAGAGGGAGAGATTCTACAACACACTTCAAAGAAGCTTTTGATATCCCTTTATTTCAATATGAAAAGAAGAGACCTGTTCTCTAGAGACCCTGAATGGGATTTGTTTTATTTCACGTGATAATCTTAGCATGAGGCTTAACAGAAGAAGGAACATGGGGTTTTAAAGGTTAATCACAAACCAACTGCTGTATTCATTGCAGGAATGGCAGATTGATGATCATCATTAATCATTGACCTCAGAGCAATGGATAATGTTGAACCACTGGAGTGGGAGCTTGCATAAGGATAAAGGAAGAAGGGCAAGGGTATCCAAACGTGAGCCAATATCCAATCAGTGAAGACTTCAAGCTGTACATGATGGGGAGAGATGTGATTTGAACACCTGCTTGCTGCTGGAAAGGCTGGGCCAAATACTTCTCTGGTCTATTGTACTGTGAAGCACCAGATATTCTAATGCAGCAAAATGAGTTTGTGAAGGGA